>JASDQU010242654.1:2381-73495 GCA_032191745.1 Picea mariana
GAAGTCATCTTACACAGGGCAAACTTGGAGCGTATCCAGGTTAATTAGTTAGATGTTTATTGTTTTAATTAATTAGTAGTTTAGTTAGATTTAGATTATATTATTTAATTTCAGTTAGCTGTCTTTCTGTTTCATAAAAACATAAAAGACAAAAACAAAATCCTTGGCTGTCTTAGGGCAGCGAACACATGAGTTTTGCAGGTTTTAATCAAATCTGTAATTTGTCCATAATGTACATCTGTGAATAAGGAACGATCATAACTGATAATTAAGTAGTAGATTTGAGTTTTTATAATCATAGTTAGTAGTTTGTAGTTAGTAGTTTATAGTTAGATTAGTATAGTTAAGTTAATTTTGTTTTATTAGTTTCTAGTTTCCTTAGTTTAGATTATTTAAATCAGATCACTTTCTCTTTGGTTTCCTTACGAGACCTTAGGGCGGCCAACGGAGCCGTTAAACTCGTCAGGGTGGTCCATACCAAACGGCTTGGGTTATTTAGACAACCCCGGACCGGTTCCACTCTCCCAGTTGACGGACGATCAGTTTCGCCCGTCAACACATTATTAGTGATGAAGCAAATCTGACCAACCACCCCATTTTTGCAGTAGACACTGATTTAGGAACCAGTATGTTACAATTCACTGATTCTCCTCAAACACCTATTGAAATTAGAAAGCATCACATCCCAATACCTCTATTTCGAAAATGGTTTTTGATGGATCCTCTTCTTGGGAAAGTGTTGGTGTTGGGGTAGTGTTCATTTCTCCTACCAAAGAGACCATATCTCTGTCTTATAATCTTGAATTTGAAACAACAATCAATGTGGAATAATATGAGGCACTTGTTTTGGGTTTGAAATATTCCAAAGACATGAATATTGAGGAGCTAGCAATGTTTGGAGATGTTGAGTTAATTGTTCATCAAGTCAAAGATTTGTATCGGGCTAAGCACCCTAGGTTGAGGGATAACAAAAACAAAGTCTAGGATCTTGTGGATAGTTTATTCTCAGATTTTAATATCTCATTTGTTCCAAGAGGGGAGAACACTATGGTAGATTCATTGGTTGTCTCAGCAAGTAATTTTAGGGTTACTTTGCCCCCAAAACTCAAGTATGAGGTGGAAGTAAAATACAGACCTTCTATTCCTAACAATGTCAAACATTGGAAGGTTTTTGAGGATGATCTTGAGATAAAATGATTTCTTGATACTATGGATGAATTCTCTACTTTTCATATTGATTAGGATCAGGATGCTAAAGAAATCCCCCATGCTAATATTTTCCTGAATAAAATTGTTGACCATCATATTGTTCAATTTCCAAGTAACCATATTCCAAAGGGACTTGTCCCCTTGGAGAGATTGTTTGACATAAATGATGTTGTAGTAAAGGTTAAAGGTTCAACTGAAAATGATGATGTGATTGAATGCAATTTGGGAACATGGGAAGACCCAAAGTATGTTAAATTGTCTAGTAGCTTATCAAATGAACAAAGCGTTGAGTATGTCAAGATTTTGAAGTAGTTTTCTTATGTGTTTTCTTGTAAATATGAAGACTTAAGGACATATGAAACAAACATCATGGAGCAAAAAATTCATTTGAAAGAAGAGGCCAAAACTTTCATGCGGAAACCCAGAAAGATAAATCCCATGTTGCTACCTATTATGGAAAAGAAGTGAAAAAGCTCTTGGATGCCCAGATCATCATTCCTTTGAGATATTCATAATAGGTGGCTAACTTAGTGCCCGTGAGGAAGAAAAATGGGGAAATTAGATTGTGTGTTGATTTCATAAACTTGAACAAAAGCTCCAAAAAGGATAACTACCCCTTTCCAAATATGGAGCACATTTTGTAGAGAATGACCGGTTCATCTAGGATGTCCATGATTCATGGATTTTCTAGATACAATAATATATTTGTCCCACCTGAAGATAGAGAAAAGAAATCCTTCACTACTCCTTGCGGCACATTCATGTATGCTAAAATTCCCTTTGGATTGATGAATGCAGGAGCAACCTTCCAATGAGCCATGGAAATTGCCTTCATTGGGGAGAAAGACAAAATTGTAGTCATATATATTGATGACATTACAGTGTTTTCAAAGTCTAACAAAGAACATTGTCATCATTTGAAGAAGGTATTCCTGAAGTGCAGAAGGTTTCTCTCCCTCAATCCTAATAAATCCTTGTTTTCTATGAAGGAGGGTAAATTATTGGGGCATATTGTGTTGGAAGAAGGGGTAAGAATTAATCCAATAGAGTATAGGCCATCCAAGCCTTGTATTTTCCCAGATCTAAGAAAGAGGTCTAGTATTTCTTGGGTAAAATCAATTTTCTGAGAAGATTCATTTCTAATTTTTATGAGTTGTTTAAGTACATTACAACCATGCTTAGAAATGGAAATGAGGTGAAATGGACTGCTGATTCTAGGGATTCTTTTTTTCAGATCAAAAAGGCCTTGACTGAAGCACCTGTGCTCATCAGTTCTAAGGAATTTGTGATATTTTCCACTACCTCATTTGACACATTGGTTGTTGTTCTGATACAGAAAAATACAGAAGGATTGGAACAACCTATTTCCTTTTTTAGCAAAGCATTGAGGGATGCATAAATGAGGTATGATATCATGGAGAAGCAAGAATATGCTTTGGTCAAAGCCCTCAAGGATTTCAGAGTATACGTTCTGCATTCAAAGATTATTGCATATGTCCCTTTAGCCTTAGTGAAAGAGATATTGATCCACCCTGACATAGATGGGAAGAGAAGCAAATGGATTGCTAAAATTTTGGAATTTGACCTTGAAATAAAGCCAACTAAATTGGTAAAAGGCCAAGTTTTGTCCAAACTACTCACTGAATCAAACTGCGAGGCTCTAGGGGTTAATTTCATGAACATAAACTCAAAAAATCAGCAAGCTGAGATTGCTGATAAAGATCCTCATGTCAGCCTCAATTTGGTAGAATGCACCTCGTACAAGGACATCATATATTTTTTGCAGAAGTTGTGGCCTCCTGATGGTTTGGACAAGAAAAAAGTGAGATATTTGAAACTCAAAGTAATCAAATATTGTCTCATTGATCAGGTTTTGTACTGGAAGGATCCTCTAGGAGTCCTGTTAAGATGTTTAAACCCACAGGAGGCCCAAAAATCTATGACTGATTTTCATGACAGCTTATGTGGGGGACATCATTTCTGGAGGACCACAGCTTATAAGATCCTCAAAGTTGGGTATTTCTGGCCTGAACTTTTTGCTGATGTTTGTGCAAATATTAGAGCTTGTTTCAAATGCCAAAATTTTTCTGGAAAGCAGCAACTTAAATCTTTTCCTTTGAAACCTATGGTGGTTTCTGGACCTTTTTAACAGTTGGGTCTTGACTTCAACAGAGAAATCCATCCAGCCTCAAGTGGTCAACATATGTGGATTTTGACTGCCACTTATTATTTCACCAAATGGATAGAAGCCACCCCTACAAAGAGTGTCTCCCACAAGCTAATCATTAGCTTCCTTGAAGATATCATGTCCAAATTTGGCTAGCCAAGAAGGATTGTTACTAGAAATGATTCCTCCTTCAAAGTTGAACCATTAATCAATTTTTGTAAGAAGTATGGTATTACATTAATCCATCGTACTCCCTAATACCCCCAAGGAAATGGTTTAGCAGATTCCTCTAACAAGATCCTCATAAATATCATCAAGAAATTGTTAGAAGACAAAAAGAAAGCATGGGACTCAAAGCTGAAATTTGCATTATGGGCCAATAGGATTACAACCAAAAGGTCACTTGGCATTTCCCCTTTTCATCTTCTGTATGGGGTTGATGATATTTTTCCTACTCAACTCTCCTTACATGTGGAAAAGTTCCTCCAGGATTACCAAGGATAATCCGATGATATGGTCAGGAGGATACAACAGCTGGTAGAAACACAATAGACTAGGGAGAAATTGCTTGATAAAGCACAGTATCATCAACAGAAAATAAAATGAGCCTTTGACAAGAGGGAAAGCAAGGAATATTTTCTGCTGGGGGATTTGGTGCTCAAGTGGGATGCCCCCAAGAAATACAAAGGCAACCATGTTAAATTCAAATCCTTATGGATTGGTCCCTTCTGTTGACGATTAAAATACTCAACAAATTTTTCCCGCAAAGTTTTGTTAAAGCCTATTATTATAAAAGCTAAATAATACTAGTAGGTGGTACCCCCTTGTATTATTGAAGATAAGATATGTTCATATTTGATGTTTGTGATGATGTATGACACAACTTACATGGTTGATGAGATCTTGTTTTTATTGGTTATGATTTGAGCTTATGAAGTATTGGTTCTATATGTTACCACGACCTATGATATTCATTAATACCATTGCTATCTATTCTTATGACACCTACACAAAAAACATGTTAGTGTAGATACATAAAAGGTAGTTTGGAGAAAGGAAAAAATACTATAACAAATGAAAAAGAAAAGGGATCTAACTTTGCAACAATACTATACCACATACATGAAAGATTAAAGTGAGTATGGTTAGATCCTAGCTAGCAATTTGATGGTCATGCGATTTAATTGAGTTATATGGTCGATATACATATGGTATATTTTGGAAGGACAGGATATGGGTTGTACATTTTGAAAAAGTAATAGACACTAATGGTTATGGATTTAATTGTGTTATATGGTACGTGGTTGTTTTATGTATGGCATAAGTTAAGGAATATGATGGTCGCGCTATTGACTTTTAATGAGGTGATGGTTTCGATACATAGTCTGATTAATGGTGTTAATGAAGAACTTGTTGGCATGTACTAAGGAGTAAATGGATTGTGGGTGGAGGCAATGTGCATTTACTGCACATCAACTTTACTCCTTCCGTTGGCCGCCACCCTAGTCGGGCTATTATTCATCCTTTTTGTTGTGGTTATGCTCTGATTTCCTAGCAGAGAGGAACCGTTCGACCATCTTGCATTTTAAGGTTCTTCGATCACATGTACGCCTTTTTTTGGCCATCCATGAGTCTGATCTATTATGAAATTGATATTGGCTCAAATGTATGGGTTGTGTTTTCCTTAAGTACTTCAACTGTGTAAAATTGGGTTTTGGAATGAATTGTTGGTGGGTTTCTCTGTGATAAATGTCTAGAGTTACAATGTATTGGGCCATCCTGGGTGTTAGCAGCCATAGGGGCGCTCTGTGATATTTGTTGGTTTAATTGGAGGGTTTTGTTGGTTTTGTTTGGCTGGTTTTCCTCACATGTTCACATCACTATGTCCAGTCTCTATCTTTTATGGGTTTAATGTTTGGAGGCACTCTGAGTCACTGTGTTTTGTTCACTTGCGCATTGATTGATTTCACCGCTAAAGGTCATGAAATGGGTTTTCCTATTCTTACTCGGCCCTATCTTCACCTTAGTGTTGTGGTTACTGGATTGAAGAGCCACGAGAGTTATGCCTTGTGTGCGTTAATTACCATTACTGGCCAAGTTGGAGCCTCGCTTTTCTGTTGTAGCCATCCTGTCTCAGGATTTGTTATCTATCCACAAATAATTCGTGGTTCTCTCTGTGTATGCACCAATGTTCTCAAAAAAATTTCACCATTGAAGGGATTTGGCTCTATCTTTTCATGAGTTAGTCACAGTGAAAACCCTTAACTCCACAGGCCTGAGGGTTGATATAGAACACCATCATGGCTCGTCGGGTTTACTACTTGGTTATTGTTGAATGGTTGTGCATTGTCGACAAAAAATGGGATACAGGCTCGCCCAGTTGGTTATTTCACAATCTTGTTTGTTTTTGGTACCTAGTCACTGCCTGTTTATTACAATGGACAAACCCTACATTGTTAATTGAGCAGTTCAAACACACAGTCACTCTCCTAGTGTTGATAACCCAGTATTGTTTAAATTGAGAAGGTTACAACCTCACTTCATATCAATGCGTGGATATGTGTGATTTCCACAGCATGGTAGGTTAGTTGTTGATTGTTCCGATAGTCCAAGTATAAGCTCATCATTGAATTGGTTGATTGGTTGATACACCATCACTATCTTTTTTCACTAAGATTATTTGGATGTTTGATTTGGCATTGGTTACAATTTCTAAATAACGCTCATGCATAGTGCATTTGTAGGTATGGTGCTCCTACAACACGAATAAATGTTCATTGTAACTATGAGTTGTTTTGTTAGTGCCAACCAGTTATTGCAACCTGAATGAATGTAGAAAATTCATACATTGTATGCATTGCGATTATGTGATTGCATAAGCCTGAGATTTACACAGCATGGTTGGTGGAAATTTGATCAATTTGAAGCAATAGTGTGTTAGATCGATAGCTCAGCTTGATGGTTAAGTTAATACTGCAACTGTGTGTTCATAAATTTAAATGGAAATGTTGCATCTTGGTGTTTTTGTGTTTTTGGGTGGCTACCCACTATGTATAATATGGATGTTTTGGGTTCCACACTCAGAGGTAGTCACACAGTTTAAGCACGACTTTGTTGCATCTCGATTATTTGTTTTATGAAGACAAGCATGTTGTTGATACCTCATTGTGATGGACAGCCCAACATGTTAGAGTCACATTGAATTGGGCTTATACAGTGACAGAATTACACTTGCATGATCGAATGATTTTGTGCATAGATTGTGTTGGAATGGTGGTTGTTGTCTGTCTATTTAAATATTAATTCGGGTTTTACAATTTAATCTGGATTATTGGGTTTACTGCCTCTATATATGTTTAACGAATATCCTTTCATTCTAAATGACAGGCCCGATTGTAGTGATAGTGTGACTTCATTATTAATTTTGGAAACATGACTTTTGAGTGTATTTGTTGATTGAAGTAAGGTGTGGGCAGTAGTTAATTTTGATGGTTAGCAAAGTGGAAATGGTTACTATTTGAGAATTGTTATAAGATGCAAAGTGTATAAATGAAAGGAACAAAACTCGTTTACAGATTGTGTGAAATGCATACTGTCTTGTGATGGCACTGTGTTGGACATTTGATTATGAACAGTGAACTAGTTAAATACACAGTAATTGTTATTTGGTCACAATGATCATTGGTTAGTGCATCTCCTTTCACAGAATGTTTTATGGATCACTTAATTAATTTTATGAACAATAATCACTCTTTTTCCCTTCCAATATTTCATTTTCCACTAATTACAAATCCCATCACCTTCCCATATTCATTTTTCACTCCCTGTTCTGAGATTGATTACAATCAAGAGAATTTTGGTGTTAAAGAAGTTGAAAGGGATTACAGTGATGTTTTATTGGATTACTTTACATTTTATTGTTGTTGTCATTGAGAAGTAACCATGTTCTTTTACCCCTCATTATATCATGTTTCTCTCAATATAAAACTCTCGCATATCCTGGAACCCTTTTTTCACCCCCTGCTCATTGATAAACAGTAAAACAATTTGTATGGATTGGATTGCATGAGTCTGATACATTGTTGAGACAAATCTATTTCATTTTTAAGAGTTTTCATGTATGCTTATTTAAAAGACTATTTGCTAATCAATCATGCATGCAGGAATGAGTTTTTTCAGTCGAGGTAGCCATGGCTGAGGAAACAGAGGTAGAGGTAATTGGAACAGAGGCCCAAGAAGGCCAAGGTTCTCCATACATTTTGATGCTGACTCACAATAGCTTGGCCAGTTTTTTTAGGCTAGATTCTTTAATTGGATTTGGTAGGGAGTAGTCCAACCTAGGCCTGAAAGGCCTCCTTTTCAAGTCTCACAAGCCCCCAGTATCCCTATGCCTCCTCATGTCTCATTGCAACCTGAGGTTATTGAAAATGATGGATGGAAGGAGATTGTCCACCCGACAATATCCCAACATCCTGGCTGGCACAACTTGTCCTTGCCTGCTCCTCTGCCTATTAACCCCATTGTCCAAGATGCCCCTGACCACTCGCCAGTGAAATCCTCCCATGCAAGCAAGAGATTGAAAACTAAGCCCCACCATGCCCTTAACAAAGGAAAATCCATTGCTGCCCCTTCCTCACCCTCCAATGGCTCTCAAAAATCTGTGTCTTCCCAGATGCATTTGAGGGACAATTTTTCCCACCTGATCAACGAGATTAGGCCTAAAGGCTCTGTATATCCAAAGGAAAATTTAGGAAAATCAAAGGGTGACAATAGCAATCAAGGAAAGATTGCATCACAAGGTGGAAAATATGGCTTTTAATTTTTATTTTATATATTGTTTTATGACAGTTGACTTCAGGGACCTTTGAACAACACGTTTATTTTGGATATATGAGTAATATTTTAGAAATAATTTCAAATATCATGAGCTAAGTTGTCAAATGGAATATGTATATGGGAGTCACAAGGAGATGTGTTTTGCTTGACTAATAGTTATGTTATGATTGTTATAATTGTTATGAGCTAAGGGGAGTCACAAGGGGTCCCACCTACTAGTTATTATTTATTTATGACCTTTATTATGACTATTAATTTCCCCCCTAACTAAATTTGGTTGAGTATTTTACTTAACTTAACTAATAAGTTGGTTCAACTACTTCAACCAATTCTGAATTGTTTAAAAGAAAAAGGAAAGGGAGGAACAAAGAGGAGGATAGAAGAAAAAGCATAATAAGGTTTGCTCTTTGAGTTATGTTGAGATAGTTCAATTTTCATTCATTCATTTATTCATCACAAGCCTAATTATTTTTTATGATAGTAGGGTCTTATTGTAGACAACAATATTCAGGGCTGAATCACATCATTCAGACACTTGTTCTTCAGAGGTGTTGATCTATCTTTGATAGTTTGTGTAGACTTGTCTGTTTGTGAATTAATTTTCATGACTGACAAAGGCTATTGTGCAGAGTCAAGTGGGAAGAAAGATGTGGCAAGATGATCTATCTTTTAGAGTTCAATTTTGATTTTTTATCAGAGGTCCTTTTGTATGTTCCATCAGGGATGTCTAAGTTTGACTTTGGTCCAAAATTTCTTCATGAGATTTTGTAAAGAAAATGACTCTTTGGTGAATTTGAATGAAATAAAGGATTGTTTTATATCTCATTTGTCTTGATTATCATCTTGGTGACTTTACTTCTATATTTTCATTTATTTCAGAAACTGATATGTTCAAAAAATTACATAAAAAATAAATTTCCAGCAAGCTTTTTGTTGATAAAAGACTAGCCTAAGAACTCGTAATTAATACTTGTCAGTTAGGATGTTATTTTTGTTGGCTATAAACATAGGGTGATATTCCCGTATACTTTTCTCTACCCAAGCAGATTCTGAAAATGATTGAGTAAGATCATTTCATATACTTTCCTCAACACCTTCAAGAGTACCTCGAGCCATCAAGATCAATATACCACTTTGCAACACCCCCTATAAGAGTGCTTTGAAAAAGGTGTAACTGCATAGAGCCATCCTTCAACGAGTTTGATGAGAACCATAATTAAAAGGTGGTCACATGATCACCTATATCTTCACTAGGCTTGCCCTCGAATTTTGGAATATACAAAGGCAACTTAGTCAGAATGGTGGGGCAATGCGAATCATGACAAATCAGATCATTCAGTAATTGCGACAAGTCTGGAAGATGTAGAGTTTCCAGAAAGGGTAGTTTTGGTTGTGAATTATTTACAGGAGAAGAGGGCCCTAGATTTTGACTAGTATCAGGTTGCCAAGAAAATTTTGACTGTTGTCCATGGTTTTGGTAGAAACCGTGGCCTTGACCAACAAAGGGAAATTACGTGTTTTGGGGTGTCATCAGATGACTCCCAAAATTGGACGACATAACCTACGCAGGGATTGCTCCCTGCATTGTGTTCCAAGGACATTAGAAAGAGATTTCCCCAGCTGATCCAATGGGCATGGGTACAGAGCCTTGCTTGAGATTCCATTGAGTATGGAAGGGGTTTCCCCCGACCGACATCGCTTGCGAGGGAATTAAGCCCTGCAAAGGATTCCAAATACCCTGTGTGGAGTAAATTCCAATCGCCACTCCCTATTAAGGAATAGTACCTTCCACCGGGTTCTTTTGACCAAAGCTAGGGTTGCCCCCAGTCAAGAAAGAGGCCGAAGAGAAACTATTGTTCCCAAATGCATTGAACAAAGAGAATGACATAGATCTGACCGAAATTCTATAAGATGAAGGTCCTAAACTGCCTCCACCAAACAAGCTATAATTAGCATTCGACCTGATCAACTGTTGAAAAGCACCACAAAGTAAAGTGGACAGAGGAGGTATATGATCCCCACCATAAGGGATAGCATTAAACATGATAGTAGTTCCCGTGGTTGACCCTTTCACGGGAGTGTTTGATCTCCCTATTCCCAGACCCATGGTCTATAAGGTAGAATAAGTATGAACTGAGTTTGTATCAAAGACGAGCATCCCATATGAAAAGGGATCACCTGTCGCACTCTGAGTAAAAGGAATAGTGGTCAAAGCCATTAAAGGTATCAGACCACTACTTGAAGTTGAGGGAGTCGAGACAACTGTGGTCCTGATTGGAGAAGGTGGGAGAGGAGGTGTTGGCATCAGGCCGAAGTGGAAAGAAGGATGATCATGGGAAAATAAAGTGTGCAAAGAGTGAAGCAACAGCTGGAAGGAAACACAACATGCGCGTATGAAAGAAAGTATGCACAAGGAAAGGGACATCTATAGGGAAGAACAACATGCACACATGAGAGGAAGACCTAACATCAATAGGGTTAGGGTTTTGGTAATGTATTGTAATGGATGAAGAGCCAAAGATGTATAAATAATGATACGAAGATATTATAAGAAGTATTTATTGTTTTTGTTGTTGTTGTTCACGGATTTGTAGTTTTTCTGACTTAGTTAGTAATCGGGTTTACATTTTGTTGTATGAACTATTTTGTAAGTTGTTGAGCTAGAGGAGACAAGAGAAGGTAGATCTTGGGGATTAGATCATAGGCTGAGGATCCTGGTGCGATCTAGTTTTCCTCATATAGATCTTACCCATCTAAGGAGAGTTGTAAGTGCACAATGTTGTAGATATAAAACTATCATAATAAAAGAGAGCCAAGAGCCAAATCTTTATGGACATAGCCTGGGAGGGGGTGAACCATGGTAATATGAATGCATGCATATATTTATCCTCTTTTCAGTAGTTATTTGTTGTGCGTAATGAATGAATGAGTTATTATATTTATTGTTTAAACACTGTCTCGATACTGAGGGAACAAACTATTGAAGTTACTGCATAGTCGTGAATAATAGTATGTTGCATTTACCAGTTCTAACAATGGTTCAATGGTTGAGTTCTCATATCTCATATTCAATCCTAGGTTGTAAACACCTGACTCTTGTAGCCACCCATTAAAGCTATCTCGGGTGAGACTGTGCAACACATTATGTGTGTTGTGTTGCCTTCTAGTTTACCAGGAGGGACGATAGTTTTAGAGGCTTTGTTGGAAACCTGAAAGACATGAACGTTGGGTCAATAAATCAGACGGTATAGAAGAATATATAACCAACAAATGGTTATGTTTCCATTGGTAGGAACAAGAGAGGATTGAGTAGATAAGATAAGTCGAACATTTGTCAGAGGCAGATTAAGAGAAGGTTAGGACAGAGACCAATGAGCCACTAGAAGGGAATGTTTAGACTGTGGAATCCCACAAAAGAAGAGATCAAAAGCTAGTTGAGAACAAAAGAGATAGAATTTTCATAGAAAGACAATATAAACCCTAGAATAACACCTTGAAAATGTCTTGAGAAATATGTCTACTGATTTCCACAAAGTCGTTTTCTGTGATTTTCCACATCTACTGCAGGAGTGGATACTAAGATTGAAGGATAACCATGCGATGAACCAGATCCGACAGTTAGATTGGACCTCAAGATAGATTGAGAAGTTACAACAGGTGAACAACAAGTTCACCCATGCAGTAGACTTTTGTCTTGACAGTATTGTGATAGGGTTTATAACATAGTTTGCATTTGACACAATGAAGTCATACAGTGCAATGGAGAAAGAATTTCTACACAGAACTCGAGGAAGGTACATTCGATCAATGTATACTTCTATTAAGATATTGCTATATAAAAAATGTGTAATGACAATAGAATCAGATAGCTAAACTTCCCTGCATGCATGGGGGAAGGAGTGAAGCACTGACAGAAAGAGGAGAAATGGAAGAAAGAAAGGATAAAGGAAAGAAGGAGGAACCCTTGGACCCAATCATGATGGACGACGAAAATATCAAGTGGATCTTGGCGTCAACGGGAAATATGCATAGCAGAGTACCCTACCAATACAAGGTGAATACCAAGAAGAGAGCCAGAGCTGCGAGGGAAGGCTTGGAGAGTGATGAGGAAGAGGTAGAGGATCTCTAGGATGTGGAGAATATTGAGGAAATACTGCACACAACATATGAGAGGAAGATGAGAGGTCCAAGAGTGAGAGGAGAAGGTAGCCATCCTATCCATATTAATGTTAGTGTGGAACCCATAAACCCATGTGTGACTAATACACCAAATATAACACCACCATTAAGACAACCGAAGTTCAGAAGCAATCAGACAGTAGGAAGTACATCTACACAAGGAACAACAATTGGAGGATCCAGTTTAGGTAGCACTAGTCAGGTATCTACACCACGCGGAGGTAGTAGTTCATCATTCAGAATGGCAGGACATGATCTCACCATTAGATTACCATAATTTAGAGGAGAAGTAGCAGAAGACCCTGAGGAACATTTGTTCATTTGTGAAAAGATCTGGGAATAAAAACAGATCATCGATGAAGATACTAAACTTGTGCAACTATCTATTATGCTAAGAGACCATACCCTAGACTGGTACATGAGTCTAGACACAAATAGTGCCCCTGGGATGACAAGGACACTGGCAGACATTAAGAAGTTATTGATAAATGAGTCCCAGAAGCCAAGTTCAGAGGATCAGTACATGAACAAGATGATCGAAATAAGACAAAAACCAAGACAATCTGTGTGGGAGATTGATCAGAGATTCAAGCGACTGAAGGGAAAGCTAAAATATATCATGACCGAGATGTAGTATCGGGACCTATTTATCAACTCATTACTCCCACACTTAAAATACCCTTTACGACAACAAAAATTCCAAACATAGGCAGAGGCTCTATAGGCAGCCTTGCAACTGGAAGAAAACCAGTACTAGTAGATAGACCCAGCTATGAAAAACTGAAAGAGGATTTGAAGAATCTAACATTTCAACTAAACCAAAATAAGAACAAGGAAAAATGAGAAGTCAATTGGTGTACCACATGCAGGACGAAAGGAAACCAAAAGAACGAATGTCCAACATTCAGATAGTATATGGAAATAGGGATGTTAAATCTGTTACCACCAGGAGGACTATAGTGCGAGATCTGCAAGAATCTGAGTCATGACCTTTATCACTGCACAATGATGTAGAAATACCAGACAATCCCAAAGAGCTCATATTGCACCTTTTTCAATTTAGTGGGCCACAAGGAAAAATATTATGGAAATATGGAGCTGATGCGAGAAAGGACATCAGATGCATATAGGGTACAGGCCAAAATGGTGACTGGGAAAGCAGCGCCACAGTTCAATCAATTCTCAGCTCCATACAACACTGCACAACAACAACATAATACTGTGCATCTATTGTACAATAACACGCAACCACAATACAATACGGCACATCCTCAATACAATACCGCATAGTATAATCAAGCACCTCAGTATAACACTTCGTGAGGAGATCGAGCAGGCTACAGAGGAGGAGGATGAGCTAGAGGATGTTTCGGATGAGGTAGAGGACCAAGCACATGTCATAATTTTCAAAAACTGGGACATTATGCAAGGGAATGCATGCTTCCACCAGTGACTTATATGTATTGTTGCACATCAGATCATGACATAGGAGAATGTCCGACACTACTAGTAAAGATCAGGGAAAAGAGGAACTTGAAAAATGAGAACGTTTAGTGGATCTCAGCCGAAGCAGTTGATGAAGGATGGAACATCAATATCATCACTCATGGAGGAGAAAAAACAGTAAATGACACAGTTTGACAAGAACCAACACATAATCAATGGGTAAAGAAGAACACTGAACCAAGGAAGCAGTTCGATGCGCCAAAGGAAAAGGAGTTATTTAAAGAAGCCAGACAAGAATTTCAAAAGGAGGACATAGCACTGACTTCAACTGCGTATCATAACAAGGAAGCAAAAGAATACAAGATGACGCCATCATTGGATCATACCAATGAGATGGAACCCACGGGATAAGTAAGTATAATCAAAGGCTTTCTGAAATGATGTGTAAAGGTATTAAGTGATCCATCATCTGTGAAAATATTGCAAAACATACTAGAAAAATGTAGCATTGAGACGGAAGGAAAGGTAGAACCAAAGACAGTCAATCACCTGCACACGAGAAGAAGAACAAGTAGGGAGTTTAGACTGAATGCTAATATTGGGGATTTCAATATGGGAGACATTATACTATATCTAATATCTGAAGTTAATGTATTACCAAAAAAGACATGGCAGTGCATGGGAGAGTCAACATTACGATATTCACATGTTCAATTAAAATTGACAAACCAACATAGAGTCTTACCAATAGTTAAACTAAAAGGAGTGACAATCGACTTAGATGGAGTGCACACTAAAGAAAATTTCAAAGTCATTGAAATAGTAGATGGCACAACACCTTACCCAACATTGCTTGGTCTGGATTGGGCATTTGAAAAATAGGCCATAATCAATTTGAAGACCAGGAAAATGAAATTTGAGTAAGGGGAATATAGGGTCATCAGGCCATTAGACCCATCTGAAGGGGAGAGGTTTGTAGAACCTACTTTCCTAGAACTACAGGAAATTGGCCAGTTATACAGAACAACTGCGCACGATGAGGATTATGTAAACCCAAATGCATATGGGGTACTCAGTTGGAGGAGCATTACTTCATGTGAAACAGACTCAAACACCAGTTTATAAAACTGGCATCAAACGATACATGAAGTATCCACAAGAAGATGTGCAAGAATAGACTGTGCAGTAAGATGGGTAGGCATAAAAATCAGAGAACCACCCAGTTTCCATGGAATAAATGATTTGGAAACATTCTTGACACAGTATGAAGACACAGTGTTAGAGAACCAGATACTGTTAGCACTTGATTTAGCACTCAAGGCTACACCTGAAAGATGGTGGGGTGCACACAAAGAGACCATCACAGTTTGGTACCAATGTAAGAGGCTACTGCGCATAAGGTTTGGCACAGAACAAAAAAACAACAAACAACAGAAGTATGATGGACATGGGGCACCGACAGAACACGTGGAGGCATTTCAAATGCTATGGAAAATGACACCCCTGGAGGAATGGCCTCATCACTTCATACATACTCTAGAGGGCATACCAGCGAACTGGTATACAAACCAGAAGTTGTACAAAGAAACTGTGACATGGACAACATTGCAACAAAATTTTACCATCACGTTTTCATTCGAACATGAATACCCCAACATAGATGCAGCTCTAAAATAGATAAGAGGAGTAATATTTGTCAAAGAACCAGATATAGAAGTTATCACAGAAGAGAAACAATGGAATAAACAGACAGTTAAGGAACTATTGTCATGCTATCATGTGCAAGAGGAAGCACCGGATGAAGACGATTGGTGCAATATTTAGATTAAAGAAGAATAAGGAGAAAGAGAGGTGGAAGGCCCACCCATAGAATCAGAATTCATTTCCACCCAATCAAAGTAAAGAAAGTTAACATTGGGACAACTGAGCATCCCAAAATGGCCAACATTGGAGACTACTGGGATGAGCAAACAGTAGAAAGCATCACAAAGTTGTTGCGTGAATACAACAAGTTGTTTCCCACAACCTTTACAGAGATGAAGGGTATAGTAGGAGAATTAGGAGAGATGAAGATGCCATTCAGACTTGAAGCAAGACCTATTAGATAACAACCCTACAGACTGGACCCAATATATAAACAAAATGTCAAAGCTGAGATCGACAGGATGCTCGAAGTCGACATCATACAACTGGTTGAGGAGTTAGAATAGATAATTCCAATGGTATTTTAGGACAAGAAGAAAGGAGGGATTAGGATATGCGTTGACTTGAGGAAGTTGAATAATGCATGCCTACACGACCCATTCCCTACACGTTTCACAGACGAGGTGTTAGAGAACGTAGGAGGACATGAAGTTTATTCATTCACTGATGGATTCTAAGGCTACCATCAAATTAAGATAGCACAGTGGGACATATACAAGACCATGTTCGTGACATAATGGGGATGTTACCAAGACACAGTCATGTCGTTTGGATTGAAGAATGCACTAGCAATATTTTCCAGAGTAGTCATTGTTGCGTTTAAGGAATTCATCCACTAGTTTCTCGAAGTATACCTAGATGATTGGACAGTTTATAGTTTATTGAAAAACCATGTGGAAATTTTACGGCTAATGTTAGAAATATGTAGACAGTGTCAAATATAAATAAACTTAAAGAAATTTATATTTGGAACACCATTTGGGATACTATTAGGTCATATGGTATCCAGACAAGGTTTGATAGTAGATCCTACAAAGATCGCAGTCATTGTTAACTTACCACCACCAAAAACAGTCCTTCAGCTAATAGTGATGTTGGGACACCCATGTTATTACAGGAAATTTATCAAGTGATATGCGCATATCACAACACCAATGGAAAAGCTACTAAGAAAGGACACAAAGTTTCAGTGGAACGATGAGTGTCAACACAGTCTGGATAAACTAAAAGAAAAGATGGTCACTGCACCGATATTAGTATTTCCAGACTGGGATAAGACATTCCATGTGCATGTAGATGCATCAGCTATATCACTTGGAGATATCTTGGCATAGCCAAGAGTGGGAGACTTGGATCACCTGATCGCATTCGCAAGAAGAAATTTATCAAACTCCGAACATAACTATAACATGACCGAAAGGGAAGGCCTAGCTATGGTCTATGCACTTCAGAAGTTCTGGCATTACTTATTGGGAAAACACTTTAAGATGTTCACAAATCACTTAGCCCTGTAATACCTAGTCAACAAGCTAGTGTTGGAGGGGACAATTTGTCGATAGTTACTACTATTCCAAGAATTTGACTTCGAATTAATAGTCAAGCCAGGAAAACTGAGCACAGGACCTGACCACCTATCAAGGGTCACAAATGGAGAAGAACCTAGGAATTTAGAAGACAACTTTCCAGATGCACAATTATTCTCAGTACAGATTGTTGATGAATACTTCAAAGATATCATCCAGTACTTGAGTACAAGTACTGCGCCGCAAGAATATAGCACCTCACAAAAGAAAAACCTAGTAGTTCGTACTGTCGACTATAAACTAATTGCAAGACACCTATACAAAATGGGCGCAGATAGAATTTTGTGAAGATATGTGTTAAACCATGAAAGACCAAGAGTTTTAGTGGAAGCCTGCAAGGGAATAATAGGAGGGAATTATGCAGGTAAATATACCATGCCGAAGGTATTGCGCGCAGGACTTTGGTGGCCAACGATTCACAGAGATTCAAAGGAGTACTATCAAACATGCGATGTTTTTCAAAGGGTAGGCAAGCCCAACAGAAGGGATGAGATGCCATTACGGCCACAAGTAACATTACAAGAATTTGATAAGTGGTGAATAGACTTTGTGGGACCAATCAACCCACTAGAAAAAAGAATAGGGGAAAGGTACATTATCACCACGACGAAATATTTAACAAGATGGGCAGAAGCCACACCATTGAAGGATTGCAGCACAGAAACAACAATGAATTTTCCATTTGAACAAGTAATCACTAGATTTGGGTGCCCGAGAATTTTGATGAGCGACCAAGGCACGCACTTCATAAACAGTACCATCAGTGCTATGACTAAAGAATTTGAAGTCCATCACCAGAAGAGCACACCATATCATTCGCGGGAAAATGGCACAGTGGAAGCCTTCAACAAAATTCTGGAGAACGCGCTGACAAATATTTTCAACATCAACAGGGACAACTAGGACCTCAAAGTACCAGCAGTATTATGGGCATACAGGACTATGTGCAAAACATTGACGGGGCACATGACATTTAAGCTAGTTTATGGTCAACAAGCAGTGGTGCCACTAGAATGTTTAGTACCAAGCTTGTGTGTAGCAACGATCACACAAATGACAAAATGAGGAGAAGTACAAGAGAGACTAAATCAGTTACTGACCATGGAGGAAGACCGAATCTTGGTAGGATTCCACTAACAAGTTAAGAAATCAAGAGACAAATCTTGGTAGGATAGACACATCAGGAAGAAAACATTTAAGGAAGGAGATCTAGTATTGATGTATGACAACAAATCGTTTCAGCACCCAGGAAAGATCAGAATGCATTGGTTAGGACCATACGAAGTAAAATCTGTCACAGATGGAGGAGATGTATAGTTAAGAGATATATCAGGTGCAGAAATTAGAGGGATGATCAATGGGAGCCGACTGAAGCTGTACAAGGACAGTCGACCATCCACTGCGCAGTAAACAAAAATATATATAAATAAAAATAAATAAAAAATAAAAAATTGAAAAAGAACAAAAAGGAAACAAAACCAAAGAGGATGGAGGGCGCTAGAGGTAGAAAGGCCACACAAATTTAGAAACACAAACTCGGCAAGGAGAAAGACAACGGTCAAATCCAAAGGGAAACAAACAGGAAAAGCAAAGTCGACAAAAGCATGACGACAGGACAGCACTAGGCGGAATTAAATGTTGATACTAAGAGGGGGGTGAATCAATATCAAGTACAATTTAAAACCTTTTTCAACTTATAATTAAACCATTCAACTATATCCAATGAGAAATGAACAATAGTATAAGAGTTACATCAATACACCACAATACACCATGCACAATATATGAGAAATAATCAATAGTTATTGTTCAAGGGAAGTAATGACTTCCAAAGGTAGCTACAACTTCCAAATGTAAAGGGAGGGAGAAACCTACAAGAGGAATATACATTACTCCAATATCAAGAGAGGATTTAACTCTCCATCCTTTCCCCTTCCTTCCACCCAAAAACAAGTTATAGAGAGAATGGTAGACTTTGTTCAATTCTGGTTTATTTAAGAGACCTAACTTGCACAGAATGCCCCACGCTCAATATTTAACATCATATTTTGAAACTCATACACAAGAAACCAACGTTCGTACTATTTCCAATTCAATTTGTCCCACTTCATTTGGATTCTCTAAAAATAAGTTATGATCGTTTTACCCGGAACACTTGTTTATTGACTAGCTTTAGGATTAGTCAAAAACCCTATCTTCCACAGAGTGTATCTCCATAATTATAGAGAATCAAGAGATGAAATTTTTACCACAGGTACCTTGATATGTCTTCTCAATACCATATAAATTTCACGATCTGAATCATTCTAGAAAAAAATTTATAGCAAAAATGGTAAGATGGCCTGAAAATAACATACCTTAGAACACATCACCAAAACACGTCATCCTCCCTTGAAATCTGGCCTTCTTTACTTCTGATTTCCTCTGAAATTTGACTTGTGTGTCAAATGAATGTATAATAATATTTATTTATACCATTTATTTCACTTCCTTTTAACATTAGGTCCGACCTGACAATTTCTTATTTTGTAATTCGTTTCTTTAATTATCTTCAGGGCCTACATGTATTTCCTTTATGTCCAAATACCTTCATAAATCTTGTGGTGAAAAACCCATGACTAGGGTTGACATCAATGAAAACAACCAATCTTCCAAAAATCTCCCCCTTTGTCATTTATGGAAACACTCATGCTCCCCCTATCATCATGATCCCAATTTCTCTCCCCCTTTGACATCAATGGCAAAGGGTAGGGCTTCTCCCCCCTGAGTTTAATGGCAAAAGGTAACTCTCTTATTTGGGGCTTCTCCCCCTGAACATGTGGCACTCAATAATAATTCATCCTTATTTTTTGTCTTTGGGACATTTTCTTCCTTGGAATCCTTTTCTGTGGCTTGTATCTTCTCTCTCTTCTTCATGTCTAGGATGTATATGTTGTTCATTCTTCTTGTTGCAGTTGCAACCAATCTTCCTGAGTTATTTTCTCTGATTTTACATTTTCAAGAGTCAAACGTAAGAGTGTATCCTTGTTCACACATTTTACTAACACTGAGGAGATTATGCTTCAGATCTTCAACCAATAGGACTTTCCCTGCTTTTACATTTTCACTTCCAAGCTTTACAATTCCTTTTCCAAGTATTTTAGTAGATGAGTCATCTCCAAATGTAACATTTCCACCCTTTTTCTTCAAGCTGACAAATTTGCCTTGATCTCTAGTCATATGAGATGAGCACCCACTATCTATGAACCATTCATATTCTTCTTTGCATTCTTTAGCGACCAATGTTATTTGATAGTTTTCATTGTGTGGAATTTCTTTCCTTTTCCATGTTGTAGTTGGTATACAGACATTTGACATATGATTATCTTTCTTCATCTCTCTGCAATCTCGTTCTTTATGACCAAGATTATTTCACTTGTAACATACAAAATTTTGATCCATTAATGGGTCAAATGGATTGTAATTTCTCTTGATAGGTCTACAAACATTTCCATATCTACTATTTTCACCATTCATGTAGCTTGCACAGTTATTCCTTTCATTGATTCTACAATTGATTTCCTTGTGTCCAACATTTCCACAAGTATAACAATGTCCAAAAAATAAATTTTGATACCTAGGAGTAAGTGATCTTCTTTATGGTGTGGTCCATCTGGGTTCACGATCTATTCTTCTGTAGTTTCCTTCATAATGATTTCTTTCATACCTGATGGGAGAGGATCTTCTTGATGTCTCATTCCTTCTGAATTCTAGTCTTCTATCTTGTTGTTCAACTTGTTCTGGAATGTTGGTTTCAACATTTTCATCTTCCTTGTCTTGTTTTGTTGTCTTCAACTGTCATTGTATCCTAGTCTTGTCTTGCCATTTGGAGATCTTTGATTGATAACGATCTCATCTAATTTTTCAGTGCTTTTTTCGAACTTCTTCAACTTTTTTGTTGTCAATAGTAGCTCCCCTTTTGTGTGATCCAATTATTCTTTCAATTTCTCATAATCTTCTAATTGTTCCTTCAAGCTATTAATGGTCTTTTCAAGCTTGTAATTCTCTTCTTCACAACTACTCAATTCACCTTTTAGTATTATGTTTGTGTTTCTAAGCTTGCTATTTTCATTTTCAACATGCTTCAACTTTTCAAGATTCTCATCTTCTTGTTCACTTTTTGCATTGTCTTTGTATCCCCAAAAGGAATCAAGGTTGGTTTCTTTGTCTGAATCTTCTTCACAAATGATTTCTTCTTCTTTAGAATTMTTGTGATCATCATCCTGGGTTTATTGGGTTATGAAGAGGAATTCTCCTCCATTGTTATCTTCTTCATCACTCTCATCTGAGGAGATGTCATCATCCTTGGAGTAGAAGCTCTTTTTATTGTTGAGACTTCTATTTTTATAGTAGTAGTTTTCAACAATATGTCCTATTCTACCACAATTAAGGCATTTGAGAGGAGACTTACCTTTGTATCTTCCACTTCCCTTCTAAAACCTTCTTACAAAATTTTCTATTTCTTCATCAAGGTTGTTATCCTTGTCTTTTGTCTTCTTTATGGCTTTAAAGGTTGCTTCATTGTTTGGTTGGTCACTTTTTGTACCTGCTCTCATTTCATATGCTATAAGAGACCCATGTAATTCATCCATTTTCATTTTGGTCAAGTCCCTAGTTTCTTCAATGGCGGAGACCTTAGCATCATACTTCAAGAGAAGTGATCTCAACACATTTTCTACAACCAACAATTCATCAAGCTCTTCACCTAATCCTCTGATAGCATTAACAACTTCATCAACTCTAAGAATATAGGTTGCAATATCTTCCTTTTCATTCATCTTCAAATTTTCAAATTCCTCTCTATGTCATTGAAGCTTGACCTGCTTAAATTTTGGATCACCTTCGTAGATACTCAAGTTTGTACCATACCTCTTTAGCAATGTTGTAGCCCATCAATTTGCTAGCAATGGTTGGTGCCAATGCTGCTAGAATAACATGTCCGGCTTTTGAATTACAACTCATAAGATTCTTCTCATTTGGATCAGTTGGAGCATTATTTGGGATTACATAGCCATTTACAATTGAGTACCAAATCTCTACTCCCAAAGCTGTTAGGTAAGTTTTCACTCTATCACTCCAGTATGCATAATTTCTTCCATCAATTTTTTGAATCCCATTTGAAATGTGCTCATGGTCATCCATCTCTGCTCAGGATTTTCCTCCCAGTGGTTAAACTGTTCTGAAGGCAACCTGCTCTGATACCAATTATTGATACTGAGAGGGGGGTGAATCAGTATCAAGTACAATTTAAAACCTTTTTCAACTTATACTTAAAACATTCAACTATATCCAATGAGAAATGAACAATAGTATAAGATTTACACCAATACACCACAATACACCATGCACAATATATAAGAAATAATCAATAGTTATTTTTCAAGGGAAGTAATGACTTCCAAAGGTAGCTACAGCTTCCAAATGTAAAGGGAGTGATAAAAATCCAAGAGAAATATACATTAATCCAATATCAAGAGAGGATTTAACTCTCCATCCTTGCCCCTTCCTTCCACCCAAAAACAAGTTATAGAGAGAATGGTAGACTTTGTTCAATTTTGGTTTATTCAAGAGACCGAACTTGTACATAATTCCTTATGATCAATATTTAACATCAGATTCTGAAAATTGCACACAAGAAACTCTAGTTTGTACTCTTTCCAATGCAATTTGTCACACTTCATTTGGATTCTCTATGAAGAAGTTGTGACTATTTTACTCGAAACACCTGTTTATTGACTAGCTTCAGGACTGGTCAAAAAACCTATCTTCCATAGAGTGTATCTCCATAATTATAGAGAAGAAAGAGATGAAATTTTTACCATAGGTACCTTGATATGTATTCTCAATACCATAGAAATTTCACCATCTGAATCGTTCTAGAAAAAACGTTATAGCAAAAATGGTAAGATGACCTGAAAATAACATACCTTAGAACACATCACCAAAACACTTCATCCTCCCTTGAAATCCGGCCTTCTTTACTTCAGATTTCCTATGAAATTTGAATTGTGTGTCAAATGAATGTATAATGATATGTATTTATACCATTTATTTCACTTCCTTTTAACATTAGGGCCTACTTGACAATTTCTTATTTTGTAATTCTTTTCTTTAATTATCTTCAAGGCCTACATGTACTTCTTTCATGTCCAAATACCTTCATCAATCTTGAGGTCCAAAACCCATGGCTAGAATTGACATAAATGACAACAACTAATCTTCCAACATTAAAGGACATCAAGGATGGATGGGACGCCACATTAATTGCGCCAAGATAACATGACACATCAGGAGTAATGGAAAGTACAAAACCGTTGAATATGCATCGAACCGGTAATGAAGGTACATTAAACCCAAAATCAAGGAAGCGTCCTCGACAAGATTCATGGGAAATCCATACAACACATGGGTGAGGGAGCCAATAGTCTATTCACGAAATGAGAACAGACGCAGAGCAACAGAGGCTAAAGAGAACAATGTGAGTTCACAGAGATCATAGAGACCGCTCGAATCCAACAAACACTTGACATTCACCGCCATGGCACTGTCTAAGCAAGAAGAAGTGAGCCAGACTGCCAGGAAAACCAGAGTTCAAACTAGGTCATGAGGATAGGCCGAAGAAGGTGAACAATAGCCGTCGGAGATCGTCAATGTCGACAAAATCCTATCCCTATAGACAATACTAGTACAATCCATGCCAATATTGGAGGAAATTCAACAGCCAACAACATACACCATGAATGTAGATACGAAAGCAGTGGCGCAGGAGCCACAGAAACATGAAGAAGGAACCCTGAAGGAGATGCAACCAGATCATATAGAGGAAGCTCTAAAATTCAATGGCACGGCTCCAAAGCTGACAACAAGAGTTGAGCCAGATGAGTCTCAAACTACCATCTCAGACCACCCAACAGGGGATACGGTTGAAGATGTCTTGGCTTGGCCGAAATGGTATACAGAGGAACAACCGGAAGTCGCTGGAAATTCAAGCCATCCACCACCGGTGAAGAAAGATAAGATACGGATACCCAGGTCACCTCGCAAGAAACCTACAGAAAAAATCATTCTACCACGCTTATTAGAAGGGGTACAACTAGCACCAGAGCTACTAGGTCACATCGGGAAGCTCAAATACTCTGAGCATGATGTAGTAGACGAAGCCAAGTTTCTGGAACTTATGAAGAGGGTCTTTATCCAGACTATGGGCACAATTAGGGTTGGCGAACCGATCGAGCAACCACTACAGTGGGCAACTGGGCTACAAAAAACGAGAATTTTAGGTCTATTGGACTTACCAAATTTTGGCAGAGGTCATCACACAAATGCATGCGTCAAACAATTTCTAGCAGTCACACATAGGGGGGATATATGGTTGGAAAAGCCCGTTCCCATAGCCATTGAGATTATTGCAAACATAACAGGGTTACCAATTTGAGGAATGGATCTCGTGTTGTTTTTGGATGACAAAACCAAGGAGAAAACGCTAGCAGAAGAGATGAAAAAGAAGTATGGAATTGAGAGGGGGACAAGAGGGATCATCATCAAGAGGATCAATGACACAGCCACACAATTAGGTGAGAAAGTCTTAGCCTACAATCTGCTAAGAAAATGTCATAGAGAGGAAGTCCCAGCTAGAGTTGTTGCAGTCATAGCCTAGTGTGCAGAAGGAACCTCAATGAGATGGGCATCGTACCTCTTGAACTTGTTCCTGGATTACTACAAGGATGCGCAAAATCTAGGATTAGAGTTTCACTACTCATGGATGATCATGATCATAGTCTTTATGGGCTGGAGGGAACCAAGGTACATAACTTTTTGTACCAGACCCAAACCAAACTAAGGAAAAAGGTATTCATTGCTAAAGGCAATGATGAGTGCTAGTCACAAGCAGATGAATAGATCCATCTTCGAAGGCTACCTACGTGACCTACAGGAATCCATCTCCTAGATGTGGAGAATCACACTAGAAGTTGTCGTGCGATATGCAAACACCACCACTTTCCAGGCCACACGACATGCATTGTGGATACAAGTAAGGGAGGATCTGAATAAATAGTGGCTACAAATGCACTACTGCATCATCAAGGGTGACATTGACATGGTCATCAGTGAATGGGCCAATGAATGGAGAATTTCGACCATTACCTAGGAAGCACCGGAAAGAACAATACAAGAAGAGGCAGAGCAGGGAGAAACGCAGCCTCCAGAAGTGGACAAGAGACCAAGAACGGGCCAAGGCAAGACAACACAGACAAATGAAGGGCCAAAGAAGATAAGGACCCAGGAGGGGAAGAAGGAGAGTACGCAATCGTCCAAGGAGAAATAGCAACAGGTCGAGCCCATGCAAGAGACATCAGAAAATCCTGACACACAAGAACTAGGGGGAAACAAGAGGCCAACCACACAGACAGGAGGTGCGCACAAGAAATCAAAGGCACAAAGAACACTGCCAGAATATATGACTACAAATGATGGTGGGGGAATGATTGCCAGAATGATCTAGGATTGTCTATCCGAGGACTTCGACAATGTTGCATGCCACAGGGATAAGATCCAAGAGGATTTGGCAGACATGCGACAACTCATCAAGTAGATTGAGGAAGAGCCAACAACAAGCAGTAGGGGAATCGAACCATCATCACTATAGATAGAAGGAAGAGTGCAAGAAGAAGAACGAGAGTCAATCTAGTCCATATTGCAACCACATGTAACATTCCACATCAACCCTAGTATGTTCCGCATGGATGAAATTGTGGGGAAGACACCCTTGAAGGAATTAATCCAAATCCAACTTGTGTTGACAAGGATACCATTAGGAGCGCTACACAGGTTGTAAGTGAGTGCAAACCACGAAGTACGGTCTCACGCACAAAGAGACTTAACCAAATTGAAGAAGGCAACAAAGAAGAGGGACACGCTGGAAATAGTATATGAGAAGGATAAATCTAAGACCCAGGAGGAAAGGGAGCACATAAAAGGATGGGAGTAGAAAGTGGCAGGAACTTATGAGAATATTACACAAGTCGCACAAAGTGAGGCAATCATAGTAGCAGACAAGATTGATCATATTGCGCAGGTAATTAATCAATACCAGAAGGAGATTAAGGATCTCTGAGAACAACTCATACCAACCACTCCACCAACAGTCAAGGAGCAACAGGAAGGAGCAACGTAGATGTAGGAGATAGAGCAGCAAGTTATCACAGCAACTGACATGTTTGATAAAGCAGTGCAGCTTTGGACCAGGTTGCAGGAGGATCAGTAGGTCCACAAATGGGACATGGAAGAATAAAGGATCAGTGTTGCGATCCAAGAGCTCAAGCAGAAGTATAATACAATACCAATTATAGAATGCGTCAAAGGGACGTAGGACATGAAGAGATTGCAAGTAGAGCTAATCACTGTGCAAACCCAGAAACAAGAGTGGCAAGCTCAAATGGAACCATTGAAAGAGCGGGTAGCAGAAGTCCTGGCACAGGCAAAGGAAGCTAAGACACATATAGCATAGACCCAGGTAGAATGTGCAGTATTGATCAGCGATGAAGTTTCAATCTAGGTAGTGGACACAATCAAAGAGAAGACTACGTAGGCACAGACACAAGTAGCAGAGCTCAAGGAAAAGTTCCAGACAATCACCATGGAGATCGAGGAAGCTTAGAAGGATTAGGTGGCTTGGGACAAGCCACATGTCAGTGTTGGGGGCCTGTTGGTAGCAGGCAGAAGTGGAAAGAAGGATGATCATGGGGAAAGAAATCATGCACAGAGAGAAGCAACAAGTGGAAGGAAACACAACACGTGCTCATGCAATAAAGCATGCACAAGGAAAGCGACAGTTGGAGGGAAGAACAACACGCACACATGAGAGGAAGACCTAACGTCAGTAAGGTTAGGGTTTTGGTAATGTATTGTAATGGATGAAGATCCAAATATGTATAAATATCGATATGGAGGTATTATAAGAGGTAGTTATAGTTTTTCTTGTTGTTGTTCACGGATTTTGTAGTTGTTCCGACTTAGTTAGTAATCAGGTTTACATTTTGCTGTATGAACTGTTTTGTAAGTTGTTGAGATAGAGGAGATGAGAGAAGGTAGATCTTGAGGATTAGATCACAGGATGAGGAGCCTAGTGCGATCTAGTTCGCCTCATATAGATATTACCCATCTGAGGAGAGTTGTAAGCACACAACACTATAGATACAGAACTATCATAATAAAAGAGAGCCAAGAGCCAAATCTTTGTGGACATAGCCCAAGAGGGGGTGAACCACAGTAATATTTGTGTAATGTGATGAATGCATGCATATATTTATCCTCTTTTCAGTAGTTATTTGTTGTGCATAATGAATTAACGAGTTATTATATTCCTTGTTTAAATACTTTCGCGATACCGATGGAACAAACTGTTGAAGTTACTACATAGTCGTGAATAATAGTATGTTGCATTTACCAGTTCTAACAATGGTTCAATGGTTGAGTTATCATATCTCATATTCAATCCTAGGTTGTAAACACATGAGTCTTGCAGCCACCCATTAAAGTTATCTCAGGTGAGACTACGCAACACATTATGTGTGTTGTGTTGCCTTCTGGTTTACCAGGAGGGCCGATAGTTTTAGAGGGTTTGTTGGAAACCCGAAAGATATGAACCCTAGGTCAATAACTCAGACGGTATAGAAGAAGATATAACCAACATGAGGTAGGATTCCTCTTGCATTAGTAGTTGTAACAGGAGTATGGGGACTCCTGGACGAAGTAGCAACATTCGCTTCCATTGTCGCTCATAGAACTAGTTGGTTCTCGGAAGATGTCACCACGGGAGGGACAATATGAATCAAGATAAGCACCAACAAGTCGGTAATAGGAAGACTGATTGGCCTGATACCCTCAGTTTCAAGTTCAGAGACAGTGGATTCCTCTGGAGCCAGAAAGTCTCCTTGCGGAGCAGGCTTGGGCACAGTTTTCTGCAGCCCGGTTGCTTCGAACGACCCTTCTTGATCAAGTCTTCACCTTAATAGTGGTGGAGGCGGCTCCGAAGTAACCAACGACGAGACCTAAATCCTTCCTGACCGGTGAAGCTATTGATCTTACACTTTGTAAAATGATCAAATGACACAGTAAGACTTGACTAGAATAGAACACAAAACACACACTAAAATTTTTCCTAAAGATAAATCAAACAGTCGACTAACTAGTGGGAAGGATGGTTACTTCAATCGACACTAGAGTAACTAACTAGTGTAAGTGCAAATCGAAAATGGAAGCACCCTCTAGGTATACTCTGCGAAGCGTGGTCTGACGTCCTCCCTAGGAACCATGGTATACCCCCGCAGTTACTTGTGTAAGTCTGTAAAATATGGGAAACTAGGTTGCCAGCTCGCAGTCCGTTACCAGGAGGGTACAATCGATAGTCGGGAAAATTGTAATGAGCAGGATAACAAGTCTGAAGCCCTTCAAGGGTATCTAAAGAAAGTGGTCTGGAAGAAAACTAAGGATCTCGAACAAATTCGAGGTCCACGAAGCTTCGTAGGCAAATGCGATCGATATTGTTCCCAAGAAAGACCCTCAATATACAATCCCCACTACGTTCAATCCAGCTTTGGAGGGGTTATCTCCTCTTAGTTTCCTCACACAACCTTGTGTTTATCCCTTATGTTAGAGGAGGGTCCTTTCTAACTCATACGACACTGGACTTAAAACACTCCCTACATCAGACTCCAAAGTTTGTTTTAAAGTGGCCTTGAAGATTTTCCTCTTCACACTTAATTCAAGGCCCTAAAATCCTAAACTATTCGGTGAACCCTACAAACAAAAGTCTAATAATTTTTAGATTAAGCGTTAATTTTAAGGCTTGATTTACGCAGAAGGTAAGGAAGTGAAACTGATGGTGTTATGAAGAGATGGATAAAGAAGAGAACTTTAAAGCACTTGAAAGCAAAAAATACTTCAAAATTAAAGAAATGCTTGTAAACAACTCTTTGTAATTTCAACTTTTCTAATTTGATATTTCAAGATCTTGTAAATGAAGAAATCTTAAAACTTTCTTTCGTTTGACTACAAACTACTTATCTTTCAGGAAATCGAAAAAAACTTTGAAATGAAGACTCTTTTCTTTTGCAAATAACAACCTTGACTACTTTACCAAATTAAATCATCATCATATTTAATTTTTTTTTATATAAAATAAAATAAATTGTTCAAAGTTTAAACCATTTAAAATAATAAAATCTAGAATGATATTTCCAGTGATAATCTAAATGGCTAGAAAAACAACCCATAGATTTTAAATTTACGTACAATTATTCAATCATAGAAATATGGTACTTGTACAAATCTGATATGAAGTCCTATCACCTTATATAGTTTTTTTTATCTCCCTTTACATTTGATGGCACATAGAATTACCTTGCACTTTTATTTAAGTACAACAATACTGGTTCATACAATGGTTCTCATATTTCAAAAGTAATGGATAATTCCTTGTGATGGAAGCAATATCTTGATATTGTGATGCAATGCGAGATATCAATATCATATTCGTTTTATTTTATATATATATATATAATTCATAAAATATTAATATTTAAATTTTTTATAATTAAATAATTTTTATATTAAAAATATATAAATTAATATAAATATATATATATTTTTTTTAAATTATGAATAATTTAAATTGTGTTGTCATTATTTTTTATTTTATTTTATGTTGGAGAATCAATAATTCGCGGTTCTCATATTCGCGTGACATGGGGTCGATATCCATTGGCTACCACTATAACCCCAAGTGTTCCACACAGCCTGCAAGAATGGAGCACAAGTAAGTCGGGGTGAAAATTGAACTTGAGACCTCATTTTTACAAATTTCATTCCATTTACACGGCACTTGCCAATCGGTCTACACCACTGCGGGGAATTGTATTGTCATTATAAAATGTTCTCAAATTTTTCTATATTTTATCCATATTTAAAGGATTGAACATAAACTTAGAATATTAAATTAAAATAATCATTTTAATACAAATCTTCTTCAAAACACTATCTTCATATTTTTATTGTTTTTCTTTAAGTATTATTTTTATATGATTAACAAAGTAGTGGATGGTGAGAGATAGGGTTTTTGCAGTAGTCTAGCTAGGGTCGGTGGACAAGTGGCTAAGCCCTGATGTGGGATAAGTTTTGATGGATGGGTATCTGTCATTAGTGCATTACTTGGATGATATTGTGTTAGAAGATATGATCTTCTCTCACCCATCCCTTTACTCAGCTTAGGGTTCATACTCAAAAGTAAATAGTGCACATGCTCTGGTGTACGCCTACTATTCAGGGGTTTCTTTGCCTTGAAAGGTTCAAATCCAGAAGGATCTGGGGGTAGAGAGGCTCCCTCGAGGGTTGTTTGTTGAGTGGAAATAAATATCATTGAATATTCTTAGAAGGAGGATAAAGTCGATTGTGTGAATCTTGATAGTGGTTTTGTTGTAGATCTCTCACAGACCAATCCCACTCTTTCGTTACCTCATCCGAGAAATAGTGCAGTGCCAAGTTATGGTGATAATAATACATTTGGCTTCATAGGAAACAAATTTGATGTGGTTAAACTTCATGGTGGAGGTGACAAGTCAGAAACAAAAAAGGTAGTGAAATCAAGGGGCGAAGGAGTTTCGCTAGTGGTGGGTAAATATTTGAGGGTAAATCAAATTGTCGAATTGAAGGGTTAGGCCTTGATTTGGAAATTTTGTGGAAGAATAATGTTAGTTTGGTCATTTCATTTGTGGATGGAAGAAAATTGGGTCTAGGCCTTGGGCTACACTCCAATTTTTCATATTTTGTCCATAGGTTGGATTGGATTAATTTTTCGATCCGAGGATGCTGGGAACATTTTGGTGGGGAATTGGTATTAGGATCGTCACATGTTGTGTGATAAAACTTAGCATCCACTTTTTGATGCTAGGGAAGAAGTGTTATCCAACATGCCTACTACCCCTTCAATTATGGACGATTTTTGAGATGCAGGTAATTGGAGAGGTTTTGGGAACCTATATAACCTTTGACATTAGCTACAAATCCAGTCATTTTAGATCTATGAAACAAATAGTAGTGGCTTTGGATCCTCATCATGACCTTTTTTAATCTATGGAGCTAGTATCGGGGGACAAATCCTACACACAACCATTGGATTATATTAAAGTGTCCTTTATGTGCTCACATTGTCATAAGGTGGGACATGTTCTCGCTGATTATGATCTCATCTTTCAGAAAAAATAAATCCATGGTGATTCTAAGATGACCTCGGAGGTTAGGGTTACATCCTCACATGATAATCCTGAGGCAAAATCTCTTGGTCTGGATCATCCTCCTATGAGGCTAGGAGGAGAGGGTAGCTTAGACTAGACAAATGTTTCTAAGAAGAAAGGGACACTAAAATTTGTGTTGTTCGAGACAATCCCATTCTAATGGTTGGAGGCATGTTGGGAAGATTGGAGGGTAGTGCTCAGTTGGATGTTTTTGGAGATGACTTGGACCTCATTGTTATTGGAACCTCAGGTTCTAATGGTTCATCACACTTCTCCTAGAATTAGTCAGTCGAGCAATTGACCAACATATGGAAACAGTCGATCGAGTGATTGACTAGATATCTACATCAATCGGTCAAGTGGTTGACAAGTTTTTCGGTCGGTGTTGGGACAGGGGTAGACCCAAGGTTCAACGCTCAAGAACGCACCAACAAAACCCTAACTACCGACCCTTTCAGCAACACCTGCGAAGAAGATGAAGTCTCACCCGAGGTAGAGGCAGGGTGGTTGTGGGACTCCAGTGTCTGCAACCTTAGATGGGACATCGATCTGTGATTGTAACAACTTAACAGAGCACTTAGCAGCTACATTTTATCAATAATTAACCAGTATCTACTTCACAGATAAAATCCTAATTACAGAGTATCGCAGTACTCAACTAGATCTAGCATCTAGTAGCACTTAGCAAAAAGAAACAGATCAGATCCAGAAAATTCAAGCATTAAGCACATTCACATAGGTCATATCTATCATTCATTCATAGTATTAAGTACAAAGCAACATCCAATCTATCTATCATTCGTCTATATCAAATCACTTAGGAAAATCAACACATAAACACATCAATACATCGCACAAAGCACAACAACACAGGATATATGTGGTTCACCCCCAGCCTGGGGCTACGTCCACCAACTCTTCTTCTCTTCTATTATCTTTTGTCAATTAGTTGCATGTACAAAGCCACAAAAACCATACTTTGCATAGGACAGGAGATCTTTGCACTTCTCTAGATCCTCCTTCCCTAAGCTAGGTTAGAACACAAAGCCTCTTTTCAATCTCTTACAGTCTCTTGCACTTAGCCTTGCAAGTCTCACACATCGCACTTAGCATCACACACTTGTGTCACCTTCGATCATATAGATCGAACACTAGCAATTAGGACACTGACCAATCACTACTTCTTACATTACTTAGTCTTCTATTTATACATTACAAAATGGGGCCTAAACATTGGTAAACCCATGGGCTGAAATCCCATACCCGTTACATTATCCCAAATCCCAAAAATCCCTAAAAAGGGGCCGAGATCCTGCAATCTCAGCTTCAACTTGTGCTCCACCTTCGACATCCTGTTGAAGTCCCAAAAGTAGGTCAAACATGACCAAGGATCCTTAAAACTTGGTCAAGGGCTAATGGGCTCCCAACTCTCACCTGTGACCCATCCCGAGTCACTCTGTTTTGGGTAGCTCTGTTTCAAACGCCTCGAGCTTGGCTCTAGCTTCTTTGACCTGTTGCTGCATCAAGGCCTCCTGCTGGGAGAACTCTTGGAGAACTTCTTTGTTGATAGGTCCCTCTAAGTATTGTTCAACTGCAGTGACGACTTGCTCTAGTTCTGCTCCTTGGCCTTCAATCTCTGCAAATAGTTGGCAAGGCTCATCCTGTATAGGTTGGAGCCTCTATGTCACTTCCATGACTTTGCTCTGAATGGTGTGGATATTTTGTTGAGAAGTACGTTGTTATTGGGATCACTTCATCCTCTCGACTGCTAGCAGGGGATTCAACTACACCCGTGCTAGTTTTTCTTGCTTCTTTGCCTCTTGGAGATCTGACTCCAGTGTCTTCAATTCAGGATCCTCAGTGAGTTGCTCATAATTTTGGGCACTGCGATCACTTAGTTGCTTACATTCCATGGCGAGGGTCTTGATTCTCTCAACTAGGCTTCGAGCAACTGCTTCTATTTGATCTCACACATCCTATGGAGTGTTGGGAACTGTTTGTATCTCTAAGTATGCTATTCTTTGTTGAAGCTACTAGATAGATTCTGCAAGCTGCACTACTTGCTGCTCCACTTGGTCCTCTACCTTTTTCTCTAATCCCGTCACAGAGCGAAGTGCTCTCCTGAATTCTTCTTTGATTCTGAGCTTCTCTACGAACAACTTCTCCTTCTCTTGCTAGATTTGTGCTTTCTCCTCTTCAAACCTGGTTTGGAGATCGACCTTCTCCTGTTGTGCAACCTGACGTTTCTCTATGACTACTTTTTGTACTTGGTTTAGGGCCTCTGTGGCTTGTTTTGTTTCTTCCTGTGAATGACGAATGCGAGCTTTGGTCACATCATCTAGTGTGTGGATTTGGGCATGCTCATCCCCCAAATTTGGTTCTTCTGATGGTAGGGGCACAGTGGATACTGCGCGGCTTGATTGAAGGGCCTACTGAACCCCTCTAAGTTCAACCTCAACTCTATCGTACATCTCCTCCTGCTTGGATTCATGTTTCTGTAACATTTCTTACGAGGAGTTGTTCATAGCTACGATGATGAAGTCAAAGTCATCAATAGTGAGCACAATTTTCATCTTAGTCATGGTGGCTCTGGATTTATTTCGGGAAGTGGGTTTCATAGGAGAAACCTTCCTTTTCTTCAAGGGGTCAGTCTCATCAGCAGGATCTCTAGGCGGTGTTATTTCGCCTTGCTTTTGTTGATCTTCTCCGTCATTTGTCTCTTCTACTTCGTCATCACCCCCTCGTCCAGGTGATCCTGAAGCAGTCTCTTTCAATGCGCTGCTCAAGTCTTGGACTTCTTTGGTCTTCTTCCTTCTGTTGGTTCTAGCTGTGTCATGTTCTTTGTGAGCGACCTTTGAGCTGTCAAGTTCGGGATCAAACATCTTTGTAGGGTCAGCAGGGAGAAGGAGGTCTGCTAACTAGTCCTTAGTTATCTCCTCGAGGTCCTCCTCTGTGAGCTTGTAGTATAACTGAAGCTCCTCTTTATGCTCATCTGTACACACAGTGATATAAATGAAGTGCCTATCTGTGTGGAAATTCATGACGGGTTGGAATTGATGCAGGGTGTTCGACATCATGCGAGGGACAACTTCAATGGCCCTCTTCAATTAGAGATAGTACATATGAAAGACCACGTCCGACTGCCATTGTTTTCCCATATCGCTCAAGTACCAGAGTGTGGTGAACTTCATAGCAAGCGGTTCAAATGGATCAATGTCCAGGAAGTTCACACCTTCCAGCATCTCCCAAGCAGTAAATGTGATGAGGATCAGGAGTCAGCTAAAGTGGAACTCATAGCCCTGATCCTGAGCTTTGTGGAAGTCTAATTCCATCTAGTTGACCAAGTACTTCGCCCAGACCATCTATAAGCCTGGTTGACCAAGTACAGATCAGGTGCACTGCGCCATTCTAGATGGAAGCTACCTTGTAGCCTCACATTCCTTTTTCTACATCGCCATATGTGTCTTTGATCTTCTATGCCAATGCATGATCGGTAGCATTCCTTGGGTAGGATTCCTTTGGGTCGGGTCCTTGCATGCTCAATCTGGTGATCCTATGGATCAGGGTCGGATCAACTGTGATACGTCAATCTAGCCATAGGTAGCCACCATGGAAGCATGAAAAAAGGAGATTAACACATGTGTTAACCTCTTGGTGCCTTCCATAGTGTGGTATCTTCATTACATTTAAGAGGGTGGACTGCGCAAGGTCCATATTCCACTGTTGGAGGTTTATTTTTGAGTTCTTCCACTTCGTCTTGGTCAGATACTTGTAAGGAGTGAGCATATTGTGGTTCTTGCCGTCTCCTAGGTTGAAGTCTCTAAACTTCAACGTCGTGATATTATCTTGCTGCATTATAACTGCACATATCCCCTTCGGGAGGTACGCAGTAACCATGGTGTAATCAAAGTCCCTCGGAACACTGTCATGACTCACTGCACCGACCAGAGGTGGGATATACTCGGGTAGGATAGTCGGGATTAACTTCGCATTGGCTAGGTCATCTTTGTGCTTGGTTCTCTTCTATGCTGCAACTCAGGATGGTCCAGATCCGTGAGCAGTCAACGGGGAGGCTTTCACTCCTCGCGTCGATGAATGTTGAACGCCCGTGGACATCACTCTCTTAGCCATTATCTCAATTAAGACTTCCTCGACTGACTTCTCCACGGCACTGAGCTCGTCTGACTTGCGCACTCTTGATCAGAAAATGTAGGTCGATGAATGAGTTCTCAAAGTAATAGAACAGGTGTCAATATCAATAAACAGAGTGTAATAGAAATGAGTTCTCTTCTTAGCTCTTATACAATTCACAAAAGTGTTCTCGGTGCAACAGTCAACAGACTAAGTAGACATGATGTAACAGATCTCTCCAATGGATAAGAAGTTTTCCATCGATGCAGTTATGTCCGTTGCGACACGGTCCCAATGGTCCGATGGCAAGGTTTTTGGTCATAACAACTGTCCTAACCATTCGGGTCATCGGGCTAACGGTTATAATACTTCCAACGCTCATATTTCTCCGTCATGGCGAAGTGCCATGTTGTGTTTTTCTAATATCCTAGTGAAGTTCCAGTTTTGTAAATTTTCCTCCTGTGAAGTTCCCTCTAGAACCTTCTGTAACTTCTCAACTTTTGATCTCTTCTTACTGAGTTTTTTATCTTTTTTCTTGGTGATCTTCGTCTTGGTATTCCTTTTTCCATTATGATTCTTGTCTCCTTTTGGCATGGTAACTTCGTGTTGTTGAGATTCTTTCATAGGGTTCATGAGCAATACTTCTTCTCTAGCAAGGGTAGGTATTACACTCTTCTGTGAGCCTTCTTGTGTTCTTTCAACTTCGTCATCCAAGTTTCTGGTCTTAAGCAGCCTTGATCTGTTCTCTTGTTTTTCAATCAAGTGTGTTATCCTTCGTGTCATAAAAAATTTTAATTCTTGCTTCTTCTGCTCTAAGGATTCCTCTCCATTTCTTTTGGTCTGATCCTTTTCAATCCAAGGTTTTCCTAGTAATATAGCAAATGGGACATTGTTCTCAATAAATTTGACAATCTCAAAATATTCCTCTGTCGAAGTTCCAAGAGCACTCATAGATGTCTAGGTGAGTCTTCCACATAGAGTTATCATATTTCTTATGAATAATCCTATTGCTCCTAACAAAGGAATTATAGCAGGTTTCCAAAAATGTCCCAAGTTCTTTCTGTCATGATATTAACCTATGTTTGCTCATTCAGAATATAGTCAATGTCGAAGTCTCATATTCTTGCTTCTATGCATTATTTTTCTTTGAAGATCTCTAATAATTTGATATGTTGGTGATCATTCAAGGTTTCTTTCATCTGCAATAGCACAGTCTCTGATTCTCTCTGGGGTTCTATCATGGTCTTAGTTTCTTGACCTTTGTCAGGGTTTTCTTGTTTCATATTCATTCTTTCAAGTTTAGCAATCAATCTAGGGAAATCTAAAACTTCATGATCCATAGMTTTACAACAAAGACAACTAGGTCTTCCACCAGGGCATTCCTTAGCAAGGTGTCCCGGTCTTCTACAATTGTAGTAAAGGTTTAATCCTTGTTTTCTTTTAAATGATCCCCAACATTTCCTGTACTATGCACTAGGATCATGGTAGCTAACCTGCAAAAAAATCTTTCTAGGATCCTGCATCCATTTGTTAGTCCAAACATTCTTTCTATGCATAGGTATAACATATCTTTCACTATTCTTATCAGATTTACTTATATCAAAACTTATTTCTTCTAGTTGTGCCCAACTTTTCAAGCTAGGACAAATTTTATCAAGCATACCTAGATCCATACTTTAGAAACAAAAATTTCCACTTATCTTACTTCTAACAAAGTACAAAGCTTACAGATCTTACCTCTTTAATAAAAAATTCTCACTTTTACCTTTATCAAAGCATAAAGCTTTCATATCTTACCTATTTTCCTCAGATATGACCCTTCTTCTTGGCACAGAGCTTCACAGGTCAAGTAGTACTGTGTACTAGGGCAACAGTTCTATACACTGAGCTTTTCTCTTTTTTAGTTTCCAGCAATCATAGTTTCAGGTCCAATCTTCGCATAGAGCTTCTTCTTCCTCAGTTCCTAGCAATCATAGTTTCAAGTCTCGGAAACAAAACCAGTTGTTGGGACAGTGGTAGACCCAGGGTTCAATGCTCAAGAGCACACCAACAAAACCGTAACTATTGGCCCTTTCGGCAACACCTGTGAAACAGATGAAGTCTCACCTGAGGTAGAGGCAGGGGTGGTTGCAAGACTCCAGTGTCTGCAACCTTATCTAGGACACCGATCTGTGATTGTAACTTCTTAACAGAGCACTTAGTAGCTATATTTTATCAGTAATTAACCAATATCTACTTCGCAGATAAAACCCTAACTATAGAGCATCGCAATACTCAACCATATCTAGCATCTACTAGCACTTAGCATAAAGAAATAGATCAGATCTAGTAGATTCAAGGACTAAGCACATTCACATAGGTTATATCTAGCATTCATTCATAATATTAAGCACAGAGAAACATCAGATCTATCTATCATTCGTCTATATCAAAGAACTTAAGAAATTCAACACATAAACACATCAATACATCACACAAAGCACAACAACACAGGATATACGTGGTTCACCCCCAGCTTGGGGTTGTATCCACCAACTGTTCTTCTCTTCTATTATATTTTGTCAATCAGTTACATGCATAGAGCCACAAAAACCTTACTCTGCATAGGTCAGGAGATCTGCGCACTTCGTTAGATCCTCCTTCACCAAGCTAGGTTACAACACAAAGACTCTTTTCAATTTCTTACAGTCTCTTGCACTTATCCTTGCAAGTCTCACACAATGCACTTAGCATCACACACTTGTGTCACCTTCAATCACATAGATTGAACTCTAGCACTTAGCACACTGACCAGTCACTACTTCTTACATCACCTAGTCTTCTATTTATACATTACAAAATGGGGCCTAAACATGGGTAAACCCATGGGCTGACATACCATACCCGTTACATTATACCAAATCCCAAAAATCTCTAAAAATGGGTTGAGATCCAGCGATATCCGCTTCGACTTCCACTCCACCTTTGATAGCCTATCGAAGTCCCAAAAGTAGGTCAAACATGACCAAGGATCCTCAAAACTTGGTCAAGGGCCAATAGTTAGACAGACAACCAATAGTCAAATATTTTTAGTTGGTGGATTGACCATCTGATAAATTGACTATGAGTTGGATGCATGGATGGTCAGATCGAGCATCCTTGATGAGCCAACAAGACAACATGGATTTGACAGATTCAACTCTAACCATCGACAATTGTATGTGGACAAGATCTTCTTGTTTCCAAGGAAGTTGGTTATATATTGAGGCTATAAATAGCAGACCCGATGGATCATTATCAGTGTGTTATATGCCAATGTTGAACATGGTATCAGAGAAACTGGTTCAAACATCACTTGTTGTCTACAATTATTGTTGATTCGTATTTTTTTGTGATTGACTCTAGGCCGATGATTTGTTGACTATAACTTGTGGAAACAAATCAAATTTGTAAATATATCGAAGATGTCTTTGAATATCGATCACGTTGTTATGAATGGATCAAACTATGGTGTTTGGGCACCAAACATGGAAACCTTATTGAAGAGTAAATGACTGTGGCAATATATGAAGACTATGATTCTAGATTTGACAAATGATGAGATGAATTTTGTTGTTGATGGAAAGAAGGATGAGGTTGTGGGGGGCATCACGACCTATATCTTGTGAGAGATTAAATTTCACACCAGTGGAATTGACTACCCTCATCAAGTCCGAAAGAAGTTAAAGTCTCTATTCTACAGATTCGATGAAAGTTGCATCATGCAGTTGGAGAAAGCGTTGATCTCTATCGATCCTCATTTTTTGATAGAATTGAGGATTATTTGGTGGGTGTGAAGAACTACAATTGAAATTGGGAGACTCTAGAAATAATTATCAAAAGAAAGATGGATAACTCATTGGGTTGGTCTTGATGAATATAAGAACACCATTCAACGAGTTTGTTTCAAATTTTTGCACCAACTGGTAGACACACAAGGAAGATGGTAAGGATTACACTTTTGAAGATTTTTATGGCTTGTTGATTATTGATCAACATAAATTTCTTGATGAAGGGAAGCTTAGTGAAAAAAATCAATCTCACTTTCTCAAGGAAAAGGGAAAGGTGAATCACAAGGAAAGAGGACCATTTGATACCCCTATACAAAGAGCTAGATCCCTCGACTAGAAACCTAAAGGGAATATAGATGCACCCCATAAGAATCAAAAGAAGAAGACATTCCAATACTATGGAAATACTAAGGATGCTTCTGTGTTCATGCCCTTAGATAAATTTGTGGAGAGAAAAATATATGTTGCTATTGACTTTGCTCTTGACATTATTGGTCGTGGTGATGTTCCACGTCGACATGGGAGGATTGTCAACATCTATCATGTATTAAACCCAATTTCAATTTGTTCTCTGTTTCTCAATTAACACAGACACATAATATTTTGGATTTTTGGCCAAATCAGTTCTTTGTTCGAGATTTGAAGAAAGGTTGGTCAATTTTCATCGGAGAGTTTTTCAAGCTGAAGAAAATTTTGTATAAGTTTTGTGACATGAATCGACCCAACTCTGAACCGAATGATATTCTTGCTCACACTGATGAGCAAATTCAAATTTTTGAAGTCTACAGTCAATGGAAACTCAGAATATGGTTGTTGGTCTACATAGCATTTCCCCCCCTAATGGAGTTTGTAGAGGACCTGTGCTTGGAAAACATAATTAGACACCCTTCCACTCTGACAAAGCATGGTGAGCACATAACCTCTTGGAGTTAGTTCATAGTGATATATATAGCATCGATGTACCTTCCTTAGCAAGTGAAAGGTATATTTTGACATTTATTGATGATCTCTCTCATTTCACTTGAGTATATTTCCTGAAAACCAAGAATATTTTCTTTGAAAAACAATGTGGTCGACCCATCAAGTGCTTGAGATTGGACATTGGTGGTGAGTATGTGAATTTGTTAGAATATTTAGACACTTAGGAGTTAGTTAAGATCTACCTGGTCTAATGTGTCATTAGGTAAAAGTGTGTTTCTTAGTGTGTTTCTTTAGTATGCATTAGTATGCATTTGTAGTTAGGAAATCTGACGGTCACGATATGTTCCTGACATAGAGTGATCCGACGGTTCATATTCTCCTTGATCTTAATGACCATTTATTCATGGATTAACACCCAATTGGTCCATGATCCCTATTTAAAGAGCATGGAGTGTCATTTTCCGATGATCGATTATGAGAAACTCTCTTGTAAAATCTCTCTATAATATTTTTCTTTTGCATTAATAAACTATTCCAAGTGGCTGCGTTGGCTAGGGCTGTGGATGTTTCCCCGTAAGGGTTTTACTTTTGACAAAGTGTCCTCATACACATAATTTTATTAATAAGAAAACAATGATTACAATAATAAGTGAGAACTCATAATCTCCTTAACCTCACTTGAAGAAGGAGCTAGTTTATATAGCTCAACTCTAAACTAAAATCTAGGATAACAACTGATCACATAATCACATGAGTATGATAGGTGTCCTTGCATTAGTATTCATTTGTATGCATTTGTAGTTAGGAAATATGACGGTCATGATATGTTGCTAACATAGAGTGATCCGACAGTTCATATTCTCCTTGATCTTAATGACCATTTATTCATGTCTTAACACCCAATTGGTCCATGATCCCTATTTAAAGAGCATGGAGTGTCATTTTCCGATGATCGATTATGAGAAACTCTCTAGTAAAATCTCTCTGTAATATTTTTATTTTGCATTAATAAACTACTCCAAGTGGTTGCGTTGGCTGGGGCTGTGGATGTTTCCTCCTAAGGGTTTTACTTTTGACAAAGTGTCCTCATACACATAATTTTATTAATAAGAAAACAATGATTACAATAATAAGTGAGAACTCATAATCTCCTTAACCTCACTTGAAGAAGGAACTAGTTTATATAGCTCAACTCTAAACTAAAATCTAGGAGAACAACCGATCACATAATCACATGAGTATGATAGGTGTCCTTTACATATAAGCTAGGTGTCCTTATCCTAAAAAACTAGAATAAACAAATTTTCTAAAAACATTTAATCTAGAAAATACTTAGACTATAGAACTTTAGGATTATGAGGCTAGCAATTCCCCCTTTAATCCGAAAGGTCATTTTTACAAATACCAAATTCATCTTTGAACTTAGTGAACTTTATTCTACCAAGAGGTTTGTTAAAATAATTTGAAGTTTGATCTTCAGATAGACATAATTGAGGCTTGATGATGTCTTTGATGATGAGTGATCTGATGAAGTGGTGCTTGGTGTCGACATGTTTAGTCTTTGAATGAAATATTGTATTGTTTGCCATATCAGTTGTTGACTGACTGTCGATCAATAAATTAGTTGGTGATTTCTGAGTTTCACCAAGATCCTGTAAAATTCAGCGTAGCCATACAATATCACATGTTGCTTCCCAAGATGATATGTACTCTGCCTCTACTGAAGAAATGGAAATTGTTGTCTGCTTTTTGCAATTCCAAAATACTATTGTTGAACTGATATTCATTAAATAACCTGAAGTGGATGTTCTATCATCAATGTGACCTGCAAAATCAAGATCTAAAGATCCAACAAGTGTAAACATTTTGTTCCTTTTGTAGATAAGACCAAAATATTATGTACCTTGAATGTATCTTAGTACCCTATTTGTTGAATTCCAATGACTTTCCCTTGGTTCTTGCATAAACCTTGAAAGTATACTAACTGAATAGGAAAAATTTAGTCAAGTATTTGTCAAATAAATGAGACTTCCAACCAATTTACTATACTTTGTATTGTTTACCAATCCCCCCCTTTCAAATTTTGGAAGTTTCAATTTTTGCTCCATGGGGGTAAGAGAAGGATTACAATCTTCCATGCCAAATTTCCTTAACAATTGAGTGGCATACTTAGTTTGACTAAGGAATATTTGGTTAGGATGTTGAGATACTTCAACTCCAAGATAATAATGAAGTGTCCCTAAATCAATTATTTTGAACCCTTCTTTAAGTTCTTCCTTAACCTGTTTGATGTGAGCTTCATTATTTCTTGTTATGATTAAGTCATCAACATAGAGTACAAGTATCACCATGTTCTTATATTGCATTCTAAAATACAATGTATCATCTGATTCACTTCACTGAAAACCCATATTTCGTAGGTACTCATCCATTTTTGCATACCATGCTCAAGGAGCTTGTTTCAAGACATATAGAGCCTTCACAAGTTTGCAAACTTTATGTTCTTGTCCTTTGGCTTCAAACCCTTGTGGTTGAGTCATGAAAATATCTTCCTTTAGATCACCATTTGGAAAGGCAATTTTGACATCCATTTGATGTAAATTCCAACCATTATGTGCAGCCAAATTGATAACCATTCTAATAGTATTCCATTTAGCAATGGGTGCAAAATTTTCTTCATAATCAATTCCTTCCTGTTGAGCAAAACCTTTAGCAACAAGTCTTGCTTTTTTCTTGTCAATTTTACCATTGGTCATGTAATTTACTCGATAAACCCATTTACAACTAATGGGATTAACATCATGTGGACAATCAACTAAGTTCCAAGGCCCATTTGCAGGTATTGAATGATATGTTGGAATATTGATAGGAGGGGGTGAATCAGTATTACCCTTTTTAACAATTAGCAGTTACTTGTTATATTTTATTGATTACCATAATGAATCAACAATGAATTGTATGTAAAATCAATTATATAAATATATTTAACATCAATTACAAGGTTTTATCAAGAATAGTGAAGGACACAGTTCCTCTTTAGAGCACCAACTCTAGGATTCACCAATCCCCTTCTTCAGAGCACCAACCCTAGGAAGAACCAACTCCCTCGTCTTTAGGGAACCAACCCTAGGAAGCACCAACTCCCTCGTCTTTAGGGAACCAAACCTAGAAAGCACTAACTCCCTTGTATTTAGGGCACCAACCCTAGGAAGCACCAACTCCCTTGTATTTAGGGCACCACCCCTAGGATGCTCCAACTCCCTTATCTTTTACAATTTTCTTAGTAAGGATATGAATCCTTCCATGCTCCTCCCTTCCACCCTCACTACATAAGTATCTTCATCTTTCCTTCCTAGAATCTGCTTATGCTTTTGATCTTCTGATTTGGACTACAAAGACACTTTCTTCTCATCACTCCTTCTTGTTTATATACTCTTCCAACTGGTGTGAGCTAGGAAACATTGTGTCCCTTTGTTTGGACCATTGCACCTATTCATTTTAACATTAACAATAATCACTTTTATTATTCAAACATTTATTGTTAATTCTTTTAATTTAGTGAGAGTGTTTTTCATAAATCGATCAAAGATATGGATCGATTTCTTTTTAACTTGATTCCATAATCCTGCAAATATTTGCAGAAACCGAGTTCTGCAGAGGCACTTCCTTCAACCCATTTATATGTGACCACAGGCGCAGAACCACATGCTTATTAATTTAAGAACTTCCTTCTACTTTCACCCTTTTCCTTTTATACCCCATATGTCAAGTGTTGGTACCATGTTCTTCAGGACTTCATGACTTTGCAACCTTTCAAATCTCCTAAATTAGATTTCGCTAAAACAGATCGGACGATCAATATTCAATCGTTTGTTTAAATGTACGATCCAGGATTATCAGAGACCATTCAAGTAAATCTTCAGTCAAGACTTGATCAACAATTGAATGGATGGTTCTTTTTCATTTTGAAACTTCGGGACTTTGGGCTTTTGCTGGTGGAGAAACTCTCGAAGTAAAACTCTCGGAGTGATGTAACTTGCTGACATCACTTGATGATGTGGCACGATTCGAGTGGCTTCCCTGTGTCACTCAGATTCATGATTTACACGTAGCTAAAATGTCGATTTCATATTGACACTTGTCATTATCTGACTGTGTCCTTGCTGACGTGGTCTGCTAACGTAGATCTCCCAATGTGGCACATATTCTTCTACTTGATCTAATGGTTATGATACTTACCGAAATGTATCTCATATCGACGACTGAGAGTGACTTCGGAACTTCAACCTTCGAGACTTTGGATAATTTGATTTCTCCACTTCCCAGTTCTTCCAAAGTGAAATTACTCGAAGTGTATCCTCCTCACAAATTTTAACCCGAAATGAATGTTGTTTGTTGATCACGATCTTAGATCGACGACTCAATCTGTCTACGATGTTTCTTTTCATTGGTGTAAATCCAACGACTCTTCTTCTTTTCTTATCCTATCCTTCCACTTTAAAGTGATCCAACGACTATCAAGAATTTGGGTGTTCGAGATCTCAACCCTTTTGCCTTACTTATCCTATCTGATAACCATTCTGATAGTATTCCATTTAGCAATGGGTGCAAAATTTTCTTCATAATCAATTCCTTCCTGTTGAGCAAAACCTTTAGCAACAAGTCTTTCTTTTTTCTTGTCAATTTTACCATTGGTTGTGCACTTTACTCGATAAACCCATTTACAACTAATGGGATTAACATCATGTGGACAATCAACTAAGCTCCAAGGCCCATTTGTAGGTACTGAATGATATGTTTGAATACTGATAGGAGGGGATGAATCAGTATTACCCTTTTTAACAATTAGCAATTACTTTTTATATTTTATTGATTACCACAATGAATCAACAATGAATTGTATGTAAAATCAATTATATAAATATATTTAACATCAATTACAAGGTTTTATCAAGAATAGTGAAGGACACAATTCCTCTTTAGAGCACCAACTCTAGGATTCATCAATCCCCTTCTTCAGAGCACCAACTCCCTCGTCTTTAGGGAACCAACCCTAGGAAGCACCAACTCCCTTGTCTTTAGGACACCAAAACTAGAAAGCACTAACTCCTTGTATTTAGGGCACCAACCCTAGGAAGCACCAACTCCCTTGTATTTAGAGCACCACCCCTAGGATGCTCCAACTCCCTTATCTTTTACAATTTTCTTAGTAAGGATATGAATCCTTCCATGCTCCTCCCTTCCACCCTCACTACATAAGTGTCTTTAGATTTCCTTCCTAGAATCTTCTTATGCTTTTGATCTTCTGATTTGGACTACAAAGACACTTTCTTCTCATCACTCCTTCTTGTTTATATACTCTTCCAACTGGTGTGAGCTATGAAACATTGTGTCCCTTTGTTTGGATCATCACACCTATTCATTTTAACATTAACAATAATCACTTTTATTATTCAAACATTTATTGTTAATTCTTTTAATTTAGTGAGAGTGCTTTTCATAAATCAATCAAAGGTATGGATCGATTTCTTTTTAACTCGATTCCATATTCCTGCAAATATTTGCAGAAACCGAGTTCTGCAGAGGCACTTCCTTCAACCCATTTATATGTGACCATAGGCGCAGAACCACATGCTTATTAATTTAAGAACTTCCTTCTACTTTCACCCTTTTCCTTTTATACCCCATATGTCAAGTGTTGGTACCGTGTTTCTCGGGACTTCATGACTTTGCAACCTTTCAAATCTCCCGAATCAGATTTCACTAAAACAAATCGGACGATCAATATTCAATCATTTGTTTAGATGTACAATCCAGGATTATCAGAGACCTTTCAAGTAAATATTTGGTCAGGACTTGATAAACAATTGAATGGATGGTTCTCATTCATTTTGGAACTTCGGGACTTTGGGATTTTGCTGGTGGAGAAACTCCCGAAGCAAAACTCTCGTAGTGACGTAACTTGCTGACGTCACTTGATGATGTGGCACGATTCGAGTGGTTGCCCTATGTCACTCAGATTCATGATTTACACGTAGCTGAAATGTCAATTTCATCTTAACACTTGTCATTATCTGAATGTGTCCTTGCTGACGTGGTCTGCTAACGTAGATCCCCCAATGTGGCACATATTCTTCTACTTGATCTAACAGTTAGGATACTTCCCGAAATGTATCTCATATCGACGACTAAGAGTGACTTGAGAACATCAGCCTTTGGGACTTCGGGTAATTTGATTTCTCCACTTTCCAGTTCTTTCGAAGTGAAGTTACCCGAAGTGTAACCTCCTCACAAATTTTAACCCGAAATGAATGTTGTTTGTTGATCATGATCTTAGATCGACGACTCAATCTGTCTACGATGTTTCTTTTCATTGGTTTAAATCCAACGACTCTTCTTCTTTTCTTATCCTATCCTTCCACTTTAAAGTGATCCAACCACTATCGAGAATTTGGGTGTTCGAGATCTCAACCCTTTTGCCTTACTTATCCTATCCTTCCATTTAAAGTGATCCAACGACTATTGGGAATTCGGGTATTTGAGATCTCATCCCTTTTGCCTTGCTTATCCTATCTTTCCACTTAAAGTAATCCAACGACTATCGAGAATTCAAGTATTAGAAATCTCAACCCTTTTGCCTTTCTTATCCTATCCTTCACTTAAAGTGATCCAACAGCTATCAGGAATTTGGGTATTCAAAATCTCAGCCCTTTTGCCTTGCTTATCCAATCCTTCCACTCAACTTGATCCATCAGTAGAGAATGGTCCCAGAGTAGATCAGCGATCAGGGATGATTGTGGGGTCCCAATAAGTACGACGTTTAAAACTATCGTTGAGCTCTGCAATGAAAAACTGCTCATTGGTAGTGGAACTGATGCCAAGCGTAAATCTATTTGGCGGGTGACGATCGACGGTCTACACTAATTGCGGGATTGGAATTAGCATGTTGTTTAATTCTCCCTTCGTGCTCCACAATCAATCCCTTCCTTTGATCTGTGCTTGCATATCTGATGTTCACAATTTAATCTGATCGTTTGGTGGATCAACCACAAACAGTCATCGATATTTGAATCTATAAGATATGATGGTCTAGAATAATTGCGAGATTGGAAATAACACATTGTTTAATTCTCCTTTCGCTCTTCGCAATCTATCCCTACCATTGATCTCGTTGACTATTCCTCCAACAATCCTTCTCTTGTAATATGACGATCTAGATTGATTGTGGGATTGGGAATAACACATTGTTTAATTCTCCTTTCTCTCTCTGTAATTCCTCCCTGTCATTGATCTGGTGCTTGCATATTCAACGGTCCTGACTTGATCTGATCATGTTTCTACAATGCACTTTCCCTTTTGAGTTTCATCGTGTCATCTCTTCTGAGATTTGATCTTCATTCGCTGACCCTCTTGAGCTTTAATCTTTGCATACCATCCTACTGTTTGACATCAATGAAAACACATTAATGACACTATGTCCAACAATCTCCCCCTTTTTCATTGATGGAAACACACCAACTTCATACACAATCTCCCCTTGTGATGATGCTTCTCTCCTTTGAAATTACTCTCCCCCTTTGACATCAATGGAAAAGGGTTGATCCTCCTATGGTAATGCTCTGCCTATCTATATGTTGCTGACCAGAATCTGAACTCGGGTAACTCCTCCTACAATCGTACTTTTCCTATCATAACTTAGTGACTCCCCCTGTCATTTCTACAAGATGCCATGTATACCACTATATACATCCTATTGTTTCTGTTCTGGATATTATTGTCCTATTGGAACACTAAGCAACTGAAGCTTATAATTTTCAAATGACCTTTTGAACTATCCATTGCTTCTCATCGATCTCTAACCAGTTGTATCCTTCTTTATCCAAGATGCTTCTTTACTGTAGATTGTTTCTTAAAGTCATATGAGAGTCTTTATATTTTTCTTTATACATGACTTATCTTGCTGATAAAATGTATTCTATTCAACTAGAATTGATATAATTTTCCAACCAACTCAGGCACACATTGACCAACCAATGTATCTTTTATATTTTCTCTATCACAACCACTGTCTCTGAAATTCTGGTTTCTAGTCTTTTAACTTTTAGATTTTTACTCAATTTATCTTCATCATCACCTCACTTCTACATAATTTTCCATTCATTCCTTTTCTTTCTCACATAGTAACTTCCATTTAGGGTTTTGTCCACTTGTAACCATTCTAAGACCAATACATAACCTGCACTGTTCCTGGGAAGATAAAGACCTGCAAAAAACTATGTCAGATTCTGCATAGAGTTATATCATTAAACCATGATGCTTTCGATAATCCTATTCGTTTTTATGTTCTTCAATGCTCATAGGAGCATCAACAGGAATGAATTTTATCTCTTCCCTAAATTCTCCTTCCCTTCTTTATTTTTAATTTTTCTTTGAGAAGGAGTTTCAGTGTACCATTAAAATAGGATTGAAAATTTTTTGAGATAATCATCACTCAAATCTTCTTGTTGTTCTATTGTTGAAGATTCATCATCAACATCACTATTATGTGCACCAGAAGCTCTTTTATCCTTGTCTTGAGAATATTTCTCTATTAATTTCCATTTGTTGGGTAATGGATAATCTTCTTGTATGACATTATCAAGTTTTGGATTTGTTTCAAATTTTTCTTTAGGAGTTTTGATATCTTGAGTTTGATCTACTTTGTATGCATAGCTTTGATTATTATATTCCTTATTAGAAGTTTTACCCATCAATATCCTATTATTAACTTCATTAATTTCAGGAGAAATATTTTCATCATCTTTCTTGTTTGGTACTCAGATTTTCTTTTCCATGTCTTCTTATTCTATTTTTTAGGGTTTCCTATTTTTAGGGATTGCATTGGTCATCTCCATTCTTTGGTTTTATGACCATAGTTGTGGCATTTTTTACATTCAATATTGAAGTTTTGCAAAGGAGTAAATGAGTTGTAGTTTCTCTTCTTTGTATTGTACATATTGTTCTTATATCTATGAACATTTCTATTATTGTATTGTCCACAAGCTTTGCAGTGTATTGCTTTATGTCCAAAATTATTGAAAGAGTAACAATATCCAATGAATAGATATTTATTAAGGGGATTCCTTATGGTGATTGTATTCTCCCTGTCATTTATTACTTTAGTAGGGAATGTTGATTTCTGTTTATGTGGAACAATGTTCAATGGTATCATATCTGCCTTATTATCTTCTTTTCTTAAGGGTCCCTTTAGAGCATCTGAATAACTAATTGGTCTTTTGATAGATCCTTATGATACAGAAGTTGATTCTTGGCTGTATCCCAAACCATTCTTGTTGTTTGGTGACCTTTGGCTACTGAGAATTTCATCCAAGATATTTGAACTATTTCCAAAGTTTGATCTCTTATTTTCTTTCTCAACTTCACTTTTTAGCAGCTTGATCTCAACTTCTAGTTTCTCACATGCTTGGTTTTTTATCACTAAGTTGCTTTAAAATGATTTCTTTAGTTTTATTAGCTTCCAAGAGCTGGGACTTCAAATCATTGATGGTCTATTATGACTCCTTGAGGGTTTTGGAAACTTCCCTCTCTCTTGATTTAGTAGTTTCTTTAATCTCTAGAAGCTCTCTTCTTAGTACCTTGTTTTGTTTTTTAATTTTTCCTAGTTCTTCAATTACACTAAGGATTTCTTCTTCGAAGTTCCCTTATTTTCATCTTCTGAATGTTTATCATCTTGAGTTTTCATTCCCAGAAACAGAAGCTCTGAATCTTCATCTTCACTTATGTATGAAGAGTTGATATCTTCTTTAGAGTAGAATTTTTTCTTTTTCTTATAAAATTTATTTTTGTATTGGTTTTCCTGGTTGTGAACTTCTTCATCATTTTCTCCTGCATGGGACAGAGACATTTGTTGGCAAAGTGTCCAATTCTTCCACAATTGAAACTTTTGAAAGGTAACTTTCATTTATATTTTCCAAATCCTTTCTGGAGTTTCTCTATAAAGTTGGCCTCTTCTACATCTGATATATCTTATAACTTATCATTGGTGTTTTTCTCCTGCCTCATCTTTGTCTTAGATGCTTTAAAGGATGTTTCATTTTTTGATGATTTACCATTCCCTGTTTTCACTTCATATGTTGTAAAAATTCCATGGAGTTGATCAACTGTGAGTGTGATTAGATCAGTTCTATCTTCAATTATAGAAATCTTTGCATCATATCTTATAGGTAATGATCTTAGTAATTTTTGCAAAATAGGTTTATCTGTAATTTCTTCTCCTTCCTCTCTTATTGAGTTAACCACTTTATCTACCCTATGAAAGTACTCAGCAATATTTTCTTCTTCTTTCATTTTCATATTTTCGAACTGATTTCTATAGGTCTATAGTTTGGCTTCCTTGACTTTGTCATCTCCTTCATATACAACCTCCAACTTTTCCTAGATTTATTTGGTTGATTTACAATGCATAACCTTCACACATATAGAATTATTCAACCCTCCTTGAATTACATTAAATGCTCTTGATTTGTCATTACAATTTTTCTTTCCTGTAGCGTCTTTGGGTGAAGTAGTTGGTGCAGTGTAACCATATTCAACAGATTGCCAGATATCAAAACCAAGAGCCAACAAAAAGTTTTTCATTCTTATTTTCCATAGAGCATAGTCTTCTCCATTGAGAAATGGTTCTTTGTTGTTAGACATTCCATCTTATTGATTCATATTTAGGATCTACCTTCCAGTTGTTAGACTATGCTGAAGGAAACCTTACCCTAATACCAATTGTTGGAATACTGAGAGGGGAGGGTGAATTAGTATTACCCTTTTTAACAATTAGAAATTACTTTTTATATTTTATTGATTACCACAATGAATCAACAATGAATTGTATGTAAAATCAATTATATAAATATATTTAACATCAATTACAAGGTTTTATCAAGAAGAGTGAAGGAAACCAATCCTCTTTAGATCACCAACTCTAGGAGACACCAATCCCCTTCTTCAAGGCACCAACTCTAGGAAGCACCAACTCCCTCGTATTTATAGCACCAACTCTAGGAAGCACCAACTCCATCTTCTTTAGGGAACCAACCCTAGGAAGCACCAACTCCCTTGTATTTAGGGCACCAACCCTAGGAAGAACCAACTCCCTTATATTTAGGGCACCAACCCTAGGAAGCTCCAACTCCCTTATCTTTTACAATTTTCTTAGTAAGGATATGAATCCTTCCATGCTCCTCCCTTCCACCCTCACTACATAAGTATCTTCAACTTTCCTTCCTAGAATCTTCTTCTGCTTTTGATCTTCTGATCTAGACTACAGAGACACTTTCTTATCATCACTCCTTCTTGTTTATATACTCTTCCAACTGGTGTGAGCTATGAAACATTGTGTCCCTTTGTTTTGACCATCTCACCTCTTCATTTTAACATTAACAATAATCACTTTTATTATTCAAACATTTATTGTTAATTCTTTTAATTTAGTGAGAGTGCTTTTTGTAAATCGATCACATGTATGGATCGATTTCTTTTTAACTCGATTCCATATTCCTGCAAAGATTTACAAAAATCGAGTTCTGCGGAGGTGCTTCCTTCAACCCATTTATATGTGACCAAAAGCGCAGAACCACAGGCTTATTAATTTAAGAATTGCCTTCTACTTTCACCCTTTTCATTTTAGCCCCCATATGTCCAGTGTTGGGACCGTGTTCTTCGGTAGTTCATCCTCTGGGACTTCAAGGCTTTGCAACATTTCAAATCTCCCGAATCACATTTCACTGAAACAGATCGAACGATCAATATTCAATCCTTCGTTTATATGTGTGATCCAGGCTTATTAGAGGCCTTTCAAGTAAATCATCGGTCAATCTTGATCAACAATTGAATGGGCGGTTCTCATTCATTTTGAAACTTCGGGACTCTGGGATTTTGCTGGTGGAAAAATTCCCAAAGTAAAACTTATAGAGTGACGTCACTTGATGACATGGCATGGAACGAGTGGTTGTCGTGTGTCACTCAGATTCATGATTTACATGTACCTAAAATTCTGATTTCATCTTGACACTTGTCATTATCTGACCATATCCTTCTTGGCATGGTTTACTGACGTAGATCTCCCGATGTGGAACATATTCTTCTCCTTAATCTAATGGTCAGGATACTTCCCGAAATGTATCTCATATCGACGATTGAGAGTGACTTCGGAACTTCGGCCTTTGGGACTTCAGGTAATTTGATTTCTCCACTTCCCAGTTCTTCCAAATTGAGATTCCCCGAAGTGTAACCTCCTCACAAATTTTAACCCAAAATAAATGTTGTTTGTTGATCATGATCTTAGATCAACGACTCAATTTGTCTATGATGCTTCTTTTCCTTGGTTTAAATCCAATGGCTCTTCTTCTTTACTTATCCTATCCTTACACTTTAAAGTGATCCAATGACTATCAGGAATTCGGGTATTCGAGATTTCAGCCCTTTTTCCTTGCTTATCCTATCCTTCCACTTAAAGTGATCCAATGACTATCGGGAATTCGAGTATTCGAGATCTCAACCCTTTTGCCTTGCTTATCCTATCCTTCCACTTAAAGTGATCCAACAACTATCGAGAATTTGGGTATTTGAAATCTCATCCCTTTTTCCTTTCTTATCCTATCCTTCCACTTAAGGTGATCCAACGACTATCAGGAATTCATGTATTTGAAATCTTATTCCTTTTTCCTTGCTTATCCTATCCTTCCACTCAACTTGATCAATCGGTCGAGAATGGTCCTGGAGTAGATCAATGATCAGGGATGATTGTGGGGTCCCAACAAGCATGATGTTTAAAACTATCGTCGAGCTCCGTATTGAAAAGCTGGTCATTGGTAGTGGAAGTGATGCCAACCATAGATCTATTTGGTAGGTGATGATTGATGGTCTAGACTAATTGTGGGATTGTAATTAGCACATTGTTTAATTCTCCCTTCACACTTCGCAATCAATCCCTGCCCTTGATTTGTGCTTTCATATCCGACAGCCACGACTTAATATGATCATTTGGTGGATCAACCATAGTTGTCTATATTTGAATCTATAATATCTAACAGTCTAGAAAAATTGTGGGATTGGAAATAACACATTGTTTAATTCTCCTTTCTCTCTTTGAAATCTATCCTTGCTATTGATCTGGTGCTTGTGTATCAATGGTCCTGATTTGATCTTATCATTGACTAGTCCTCCAATGATCCTTCTCTTGTAATCTGACAGTCTAGACTGATTGTGGGATTGGGAATAAAACATTGTTTAATTCTCCTTTTTCTATCCACAATCCCTCCTTGTCATTGATCTATCACTTGCGTATTCAATGGTCCTGACTTGATCTGATCATGTTTCTACAATGCACTTTCCCTTCTGAGTTTCATCGCATCATGTCCTCTGAGATTTTATCTTCATTCGCTAACCCTCCTGAGCTTTAATCTCTGCATACCATCCTACTGTTTGAAATCAATGACAAAAAATTAATGACACTATGTCCAACATCATATTCATTAATCATTGCTTCCTACCATTCTTTATGTCCAACTGCTTCAACAAAAGAAGTAGGTTTAGTGGAAGCATGAGAAAAATGTTCTTTTGCACTTGAAGATCCCATATTTCCCGTTTTGTTAATTTCATATGAATGAACATCTTTAAGAAGTGTTTTGACCCACTTTGGATTCTTATGTTGAGGGGATTGTGGATATGAATCACCATTATTTTATTTATTTATTTTATGTCTGGCGGAATCAACAACTAGTTAGGCACGTGCTCATGTTACATGTGGCCGTGTTATCCAACTGCTACCACTATAACCTCCAGGTGTGCCCACGATGCCTCTTACATGGCACACATTGTAAGTCGGGGGGATTTGAACTCAAAACCTCATGGAACTTCATATGGAACTTCATAGGATTTTAAAAAAATGAGGATCTTCTTTCATCTGAAATATCTGAGGTTGGAGAAGATTCTTTTGAATATTTAGGATCAGAAGAGTCTTTTGTAGTTTCATTATCAAATGAATTAGAAGAACTTTTTGATGGAGAGATTTCTTCTAAAGAAACAAAGTCCTTTTCAAACCAAAAGGTTTTCTTTGACTTGTTCAACTTACCTTTACCCTTAGTGTTTTTCTTGTCTAAATGACTAAGGGGATGATTAATCTCATCAAGACTGTTACTTTCAGTCTCATAAAAAATTACATCTCTACTAACAATGAATTTTCCATCTGAAAGCAACCTATACCCTTTCTTTTCATCAGAGTATCCAATGAAGGTACACTTCATACTTTGGTTTTTTAATTTAGTCATCTTTTCCTTAGGAACTAAAGCATAACATGTTGAGCCAAAAACCCTAAGATGATTTACCTTGGGTTTAAAAACATACCAATATTCATAAGGTGTTTGTCCATCTCAAGTTGATGTAGGTGATCGATTCCTGAGATAAAATGTTGTATGGACTGTTTCAGCCCAATATTTTTTGTTCAAAGATAAAATGTTGTATGGACTGTTTCAGCCCAATATTTTTTGTTCAACCCTTTGAACTACATCATAGATCTTACCATGCCCATGAGAATTCTATCCATCCATTGAGTAACTCCATTCTGCTGTGGAGTATAGGAATTAATTAGTTTTCTCTTAATCACAATGTCTCGACAATAATCATTGAATTCAGTTGAATTGAATTCTCCTCCATTATTTGTTCTCAAAGATGCAACCTTTTCTCTAGTTTCATTTTCAACCATGTGTTGAAAATTTACAAACTTTTCAAAATCTTTAGACTTTTCCTTTAAAAATCACACCCATGTGATTCTAGTGTAGTCATCAATGAACAATATAAAGTATCAACATCCACCAAAAGAAGATTCCATTGGACCACATATATCATTGTGAATCAACTCTAAATACTTTGTTGCTCACCATGAGTTGGTTGGAAAAGCTTCTCACTTTTTCTTGCCAAAAATACAAGCTTCACACTTAGAATTTTCTCTCTTGAAAGTTGGCAAAACCTTTACCAAATATTGAGACTTAAGTTTCAAGAGACTATCAAAATTTAAGTGACCAAATCAAAAATGCCATACTCTGAATGAAGACATTTCGAAATTCACTGCTGCATCAAGCTTTCTTGGGATAACTTTTCCTTTCATTCTTAGCAATTTTCCATCTTCATATCCTGTCATAGTGTTTTTCAAGTTATCCTTCTTTGACTTAATATGGACCAAACCATCTTGCATGATGATTTGATGTCCAGCTTGTCTTATTATGACTAAGGATAACATTTTTTTCTTAAAAGTTAGTACATACCAAACATTTGAAATCCATTTTTCACCAATCTCAAGGAGAAAGGATTTCATTGAACCTTTTCCTTGAGGTATATAAGTTGTATCATCAACAAAATAGATGGGATTCAATTGAACATCTTGATAATTCCAAAAATAGTCTCTATGATAAGCCATATGTTGAGTAGCTCCTGTGTCCAATATCCAATCATTTTCAAATGAATCTTGTTGTTGAACTGTTGTAAAAACATATTCATATTGATCATCCTGGTAATCTTGATCCTCTGCATATTGAGTTGAATGTTGAGAATTTGAAATTGATGTCTTCTTAAACTTTGGAAATTGATCATTGCTTGTAAGACAATTTGATGCATAATGACCCATCTTTAAACATCTTTTACATCTCACTTGACTGAAATTTCGGCCTCTTCCTGACTATGCATTATTATTGGGAGGATCACTTTGAAAATTTTGTTGATTAAAAATGCTACGACCTCTACCTTGACCATGACCTCTGACATGACCTCGATTAGAAGACTAATTCTGAAAATTTCCAAAATTTGATTTTCCTCTTCATTTAGAATTTTCATCTTTAGTGAAAACAAGATCTTCTTCTGATTGTTTTTGTTTTCCAAAAGAGTTACTATGTTAAGCCAGTAATTCACTAAGTGAATCAAAATTCACAGTTGATAAATTATCAGTTATTTGCAAAGTCTCAAGAAAATGCTTATAATATTGAGGCAAGCCGTTTATCACAATTGAGACTAGAAAACTATCTTCAAGTTTAGGAAAACCACCTTTGATGATTTCCTCATGAATATTCTTAATTCTTGAAATGTATTCTAAAACATCACCATTATCTGTTAATCTTTGTTTAAGCAATTTTATTTGTAGATCAACTCTATGAGATCAAGCAGGAGTATCAAAAATATTTTTGAAACGATTCCAAGAAGACCGTGCATCTTTGGAATTGTCAATATGAACAAACATGTGTTCAGTTACAAAAGAGTGCATCAAAACAAGTGCTTTTTCATCTTTTAAATGCCATTTTGCTAAAGAAGTAGTGTCAGTTGGCTTAGTTGGAGTAGTATCACCATCACAAATATCATGCCATAATTCATTATAAATCATAGTGTTCTACATGTGCTGACTCCAATATTTGTAATTCTTGGGTCCATCTAACTTATCTGATTATGTGAATAGATTGATTAATTTAGACATGATGGTTTATTTCCTTATTGCAAAAAAAAATTGCAAGTTAATGATCACACCACCACATTGAATAATCCTCAAAACACGAAAATAAGAGACACAAGGCACCATAAAGAAAGAGTACGCAATCCACATAAAAAGACCACTTTTAAGGGCTTGGCCTTGACCCTTTAAAAGTCTCATTGGAAAAGGAATTTGAGAGAGTATTTCACTGGACTCTTCTCAACTTCTGAGCTTCAAGGTTACAATCAAAGCGTTCAAAAAATTGATCCTTTTACAAGATATATATCTTTTTACAAATAGCACAATGTGCCCCCCTTGAAATCAAATCCTCTCATCACTTCTTATAAGTAAAAACATGAAAATATCATAAACATCATTTTTCTTTAATTCCAGTCAAAGTCTCGCGAATTTTTTATTCAATTTGAAAAAGTTATTCGAGTTGACAAAGGAAAAAAGGATTCTACAAATGAAAATCTTAGAAAGATTGTTTTCACAAAGGTTGACCAACTGACACTTGGGTCATCTGGGCACAATATGGTTGTGAAAATGTTGAGCGCACAACTTTTTCTTGAAAAAGGTTGACATGATGATCCAATTCGTCAGATGGGTATTGCAGAGTGCCTGGTAGGAGATGAAACTAGGATGATTCTCTTCAATATCAAAATGAATGAATGGAGAAAACATCCATTAACCAAAGAATCAAAGAGAATAATGTGGAGAGGTTTCTATCCACTGAGATCTGGTTAAACCTGTCACAAAGTTGTACCAAATCCAATAAATGTGAGATGTATAACACCATTAGCAGCTACCTCAATGCGTTACATACATCTCTATCCCTCTAGTTGCTAATCTAGTCTAGGATAATCATTTTATTCCCCATGGCGTGTTTTTTATCTATCAATGTCCTTCTAATTACCATATTTGTCTTGTTTGTGTGGAGTATTGAGGCAATGCTACCATACAAAAATTGGGTTCAATTGATGGGGAAACAGAGGGGAAAGTATGGTAAGTGCAATGTTTTTTCCATTGGATGCAAAGGAAAGGTAGGTCTGATCGGGAACAATTTGAAGCTGGAAGCACTATATGTGATGACTGCACATCACTTCTTTCAGTTTTGTTTTCAATACAAATGGAAAGTCATAGATCACAGAGAAGGATAGATGGCAGAGATGGAGTTCCATGAGATTGTTTGTGGGTGCATCTCAAATCATTGTAATGGATCATAGATTTTCAAGTTGCCATGCTATCATGGTGTTTGTTCCTCGTAGATTGTAGAGAGCGGAAATATTTTGATAAACACCAATTCTTTATAGATATAAAACAAAAGATCCAAAAAATGGTAGTTCTCTCTATATAAAAAAAAATGGACTGATAATTGTCAAATTTATACACAGATCTGTAGCAATTTTACAAAAAAAGAGCCCTTTAAAAAAAATAAAACGATGGAACTATGAGATCTAAAATCTTCCTAGATCTCTTAGATTTACATGAAAGAGAGAGACTATTAATCAAATATACAATCTTTGAAATTGCAGATCTATAAAATTTACAACTCAAAATGATGATTCAATCAAATATAGAAAAATTGGTTGTTGCAATCACTATAACTTTTTCCTTATTTTAAAACAACAACAGATTACCTCAGTACCATTGCTCTTGAGTTTGAAGAGATTTAGGTTGATTTCAAGGAGTCTTCCTTGATTCCTCAATCCATCACCAATTCTCTTCCATCACAATTTCATGATGGCTCTAATACAATGTTGAAAAAGTGTCATTAGACACGTAATTTTATTAATAAGAAAAAAGTGATTACAATAAGAAGTGAGAACTCATAATCTCCTTAACCTCACTTGAAGAAGGAGCTAGTTTATATAGCTCAACTCTAAACTAAAATCTAGGAGAACAACCAATCACATAATCACATGAGTATGATAGGTGCCCTTTACATAGAAACTAGGTGTCATTATCCTAACAAACTAGAATAAACTAATTTTTTAAAAACATTTAATCTAGAAAATACTTAGATTATAGAACTTTAAAATTATGAGGCTAACATTTAACACGTCAAAACATTTGTGTGTTGATCTTTGATATGGTTGTGTGAGTGTTTACTGAAGGTGGTCGTCCTCTATTGGAATACATGTGTTTCCAAACATGGTATCAGAGCCTGCTTCAAGACCCACTCCTGTTGTAGATCGAGACCCTGAAGCCGAGTTGCTTAATATTTTTTTTTCTTCCATTTTCATACATTTATGGGATGAGAGAATTGTTCCAATGCATCCAAAGTGCTCTTTTCATTCAGGAATGCTTTTCATTTCACTCGAAAAGGTTTCTATTTTCCCAAGATACAACCATTTTAGCTAGATCCGGAGGTATAAAGCCAAAATACGTCCTTTTTATTTTTTTTGCAGAGTATTATTTCGGTTTTATATTGTTTGTTTCCGGGTCGCTACTCTTTTAGATCTGTGCATTCTCTTTGCCCCGCACCCTGTGTGATCTCAAAAAATCAGAAACAGATAGGAAAAGGTGCATTTTTTGGGTGAGTTAACCAAGATCTAACCCTTGTTTTCATCGAGAAGAGAAATTTTTTTTCTTGTGTGAAAAGAGTTTTTTTTTTGCACGCTCTCCAAGGCTGACAACAACAACAACCTCAATCCTCTTGCTAAACAATACAATATGTTTTGCTAGCCCACTTGGTTAAAAGTTTCCTTATTAAGTTAGAGGTCTTGAGTTCAAGTCTTTCTTTTGTTACTATTTTTTGAAAAATTTCATGCTCCATTGTAAAGTGTATTTCACTTCAAGTATAAAAGTGAATCACTATAAGTAGCTTTTAGAGTTATTTAGTTTGCATGCAACTTTTCTTTTATAAAGTAACTTCATTGTAAAAGTGATCCCCACTTATTTTTATAACAATGGGTCACTTCATAAAACAACTTACACCATCACGTGGTCCTTTGGTTACCGTTTATGCCTTTTATTAAAAGGGCATAACTTTCACATCCAAAGTTTGTTTTCACTGTTGTTGTTTTTTTTAAAACCGCCTATTTTTTTGAGATCTTTCCATCTAGATCATTGGTTTTAAATTTTAAATCCACATTATCTACATATTTAATATGGCTTCTTCAAGTAATATTTATGGAAATCCCATATGGAGGATTTATTAAGAAGTAAAGGCTTGTACCATATTACCTTAGAAAAAGAAACAAAACCTATTGATGTTGATAAGAAAGTCAAATGGGATAATAGGAATGACGAAGCATGTGGACTAATCGGAATGCCCATCTCTCCTGATTTAAGTTTCCACCTTCAACAAATTGATAAAATCGATGAAGCTTGGGAAAAGATTGAATCTGTGTTTGGTAAACAGAATATCATTCGAGCACAACACTTAGAAAATCAAGTACTGACTTTAAGTCTAAGTGATTTCTCTTGCATTGAAGACTATCTAAGTTTAAAACACTCATAATTTTATGTGACGAATGTAATATAAAGATGGATGAAGAGAATTGCATCTATCTTATTATGTCTAAGCTATGTAGTGCATATTTTTTGTTTGTATCTACCTTTTATGCCATGAAAGAGGATCTAGGGACATCTGATAAAAAACCCACTCTTGAGTCCTTTTGTGATGCTTTGATTAGAGAGAAAGATAAGCTTGTACAACTTGGAGTGATCAACACTGTAAGTACGTCCAACAAAGCCTTAGCCGTCCATCAGAAAAATAAACCCAAGAATCCTAAGAAGAAACATCCTCGCCACAACAACAAGAAACATAAGGGTCCCAAACCCACTCAGAAAAATTTCGTTCCTAATGGTGACAAAGGAGAGAAATATAAAAATAAGAAGACTGACAGAAATTGCAACTTTTGTGATAAAGATGGTCATGATGAGTCCAAATGTTTCAAGAAGATGACAGCTTTAGAAGCAACGATGAAGAAGCACAACATCAATATTGATTCTACTTCTTCTTCTTCTTCTCATGGACATGCACTTTCTACTTCTGGTTTCTCCCTCAATACAACTTCTACTTCTTCTTCTGATGAGTGGCTTATTGATCCCGAAGAATCTTATGTTATGGCTAAGGATAAAGACATATTTTTTTCTTTAAATGAATGTAACACCAAGACAATAATTGTTGGTGATGATAGATCTCTTAGTGTTGAAGGATATGGAATAGTTCAAGTAGAAAATGGTCATTTCAATGATGTATTATGTGTTCCAAGTCTTTCTTGTAACCATCTATCAATATATCAAATCACTCAGTCAAGTGAAGGTAAAACCATAGAATTTTCACCTCACCAAGTTGTAATTAAGGATCTAAAATATCCTAAGCATGTTCTTGCAACTAGAATTATTGATGATATTACCAAGTTGTACAAGTTTGAAAACTTTGGGGCATCATCTTTTTCATCAGTTTTTGTTGCTCATAGCGATGACTTGAGAAAACTTTGACATGAGCGGTTTGGTCATCTAAACTATTGCTCATTGCAAAAACTATGTAATCAACGGATGTTCATTGGTCTTCCTCCTGTTACATGTAGAGATGGTGTCTATGCCGGTTGTGTTCTCGACAAATATCCTTGAGACAATTTTGACAAACGTGCCTCTTGGCACGCCTTGGGCCCTTTGCAACTTGTTCACAGTGATTTGTGTGGTCCACTTTCGTCTCCTTCTTTTTCTAGGTGCAAGTATTTATTAACATTCATTGATCACTTTTCCAGACGTACTTGGGTTTACTTCTTAAAAATTGAGAGTGAAGTTTTTGATAAGTTTTTGGCCTACAAGGCCCTTGTAGAAAAACAATCTGGACACCAAATTCAAAGGTTAAGAACAAATAATGGAGGCGAATATGTGAACAATAATTTTACAAGTTACTGCACTACACATGGAATCCAAATGCAACACACTATTCCATATACACCACAGCAAAATGGTGTTGCTAAGAGAAAGAACCACACTTTAAAAGAAATGGCTAATTGTATGATCCAATCTAGGTATTAAGTCTAAACTATTGGGTGGAATCCATCAACTGTGCAAATTACATAGTAAATCACACTCCCACAAAGGCTCTTAGAAATATAACACTAGAAGAATATTGGACTAAAATTAAACCATATGTAATTCACTTCCGTGTATTTGGAAGTATAGCATGGGCTCACATTCCTGATGAGAAAAGGAAAGCATTACAGCCTAAAAGTGAGAAGTGTATATTTTTTTATTATTCTGAAGATGTCAAAGGTTATAGACTTCTTCAACCACATTGTAATGAAATAATTATTAGAATAGATGTTAAATTTGATGAAAATATATTAGCATGCGATCCTAATTCGATGTTTGTGCCTTCTTTGTCTTACGAGCCTAATTCGACGTTTGTGCCTTCTTCAACCTGTGAGCGATATTCAAAGTTTGTGCCTTCTTCTGTTCTGGTTTATTCTTCAGATGATGACAGTGAGGATGAAAATCCACCTCCACCTGCTCACCTTCCTCCAGATGAATCCTTTGAACTTGAACTAGCACCAAGTCCAACTCTTCCCAGATGAGTTTGTTCAACACGAGAAGCAGTTGGTGATCTTTTCGATGATCCTTTAGATCAGTGTCGAACACGTTCACAGTTCCAACGAGTCTCTTCTCTTTTGGCTCAAGTTTCATAGACTCGTGATCCAAAGACATTTGCAGAAGCTTCAGGTCCTCCAGATTGGGATACAACAATGAATGAAGAGTATTGTTCTTTAATGAAAAAAGATACTTGGGATATTGTACCTCTTCCAAAAGGAAGAAAACTTCTCATATGTAAATGGGTCTACAGAAATAAGTATGCATCAGATGGAAGTTTTGAAAGACACAAGGCTCGGTTAGTTTCCAAAGGATTTTTCCAAGTTGAAGGAATTGACTATAATGAAACCTTTTCCCTTGTATCCAAAATGAATTCCATATGCCTTGTTATTTCTCTTGCTGCCTCACATAAATAGGAGGTGCATCAGATAGATGTTAAATCATCCTTATTGCATGGATATTTGCAAGAAGAAATATACATGGAACAACCTCCTAGCTATGTCCAGAATGACTCTAGCCTTGTTTGTCATCTTAAGAAATATCTTTATGGTATTGAGAAAGCACATCGAGCTTGGTATGGAAAAATGGACAACTTTGTTATTGCCATTGGATTATCTAGATGCCATTTTGATCCTAATGTCTATACCAAGAAATTAGGAAGCCATCTCATAATCCTTTTCCTTTATGTTGATGACCTTATCCTTATTGGTAATGACTCAAAACTTTTAAACCATGTGAAAACCAACCTTAAGAAGAAATTTGAAATGACAGACTTAGGAATTTTTCATTATTTCCTTGGCCTCCAAGTTTTGCAAACCAATGAAGGAATTTTTATTTCCCAATCTAAGTATGCTTGTGACCTTCTTCATCGCTTTCACATGGACGATTGTAAACTATCCCCTTCTCCCTTCCAGTATGGAGTCAATATTTTTGCCACATGTACTTCTCCCAAAGTTGATGCCACCTTGTACTGTCAATTAGTTGGTAGCCTCTTATACTTGACTCATACTCGTCCTGATCTTTCCTTTGTTTTTGGTCTTGTTGCTCGGTATATGCAAACACCCCATGAAATCCATTGGAAAGAAGCTAAAAGGATACTTTTCTATGTTTTTGGTATAGTTAAGTTCAACATACATTTTAGGGGGGCTCCTTTATTGGTTGGTTTCACTGATTCAGATTGGGTCGGCGACCCTGATGATCAAGAGTCTACTGTAGGTTATGTTTTCAGCCTTGGTTCATAACCTGTCACTTAGGCTTGTAAGAAACAATGGGCTATTTCACTTTATTCCATATAAGCAGAGTATCAAGCAGCGGTAAATGCAAGTCAGGAAGCCTTATGGTTTTGACATATTCTTTTAGAGTTTGGATTCCAACAGTAGCATCCGACCAGCCTTTGGTGCGACAAATAGAGTCCCATCAATCTTGCCAAAGACCCAATTCAACATTAGTGTAGCAAACACATCAAGTTACACATGCATTTCATCATAAAGTTCATTCATGGTCAAGTTATTGAATTCCTCTTTTTCCCTACAACAGATCAAGTTGCAAACATTTTCACAAAGTCTCTTACAGAAGAGAAGTTTTCCAAACATCGATCTATGTTAGGAATTCAGGAAGTTATCATCAAGGGGGGATAGGCTCTAATGCCTCCTTCCTTCTCCTATTGTGTAACTATTGTAAATCCTTCAATCCTATCCCAAGTTGTTCTTAAGGGGGGATGTTAGGATATTTAGAGACTTAGGAGTTAGTTAATATCTACTTGGTCTAATGTGTCATTAGGTAAAAGTGTGTTTCTTTAGTATGCATTAGTATGCATTTGTAGTTAGGAAATCCGATGGTCACGATATGTTCCCAACATAGAGTGATCCAACGGTTCATTTTATCCTCGATCTTAACGGCCATTGATCTATGGTTTAACACCTGATTGGTCCATGATCTCTATTTAAATAGCATGGAGGGTCATTTGTCAATGATTGATTGTGAGAAACTCTCTTGTAAAATATCTACGTAATCTTTTTCTTCTGCATTAATAAACTGCTCCAAGTGGCCGTGTTGGCTATGGATGTGGATGTTTCCCCATAGCGTTTTTACCACATAAAAACATTAGTGTGTTGATATTTGATCTATTTGTGTGAGTAGTTACTGAAGGTGTTCTTCCTCTATTGGAATACCTATGCTGTCGAACATAATTGACCTTTTGAAGAATACATTGTTCAATCTGGTATTGACTAGAAACAATCAATTCCTCATACCCATCAGTATAATGGCATTTTATAATGAAAGAATAAGATGTTAGTCGAAATGGATAGATGTATTTTGTAGGCCAAATATTTTCCTCCTCGCTTCTGGGCTAAAGTTGTTTATTGTGCAAACTATCTGCTCAATTGCATCTTGACTCTAGTTGTTCCTTCTGTGACTCCAGTCCAATAATGGTGTGGAAGAAATCCCTTTGTCGTCCACCTCCGTTTGTTTGGATGTGTTGCCTCGGATCATATATCTAAGGATTTCATAAATAAATTGGATGCAAATATTCATGCTTGCATCATGATGGGCTACTTTGAAGAGTCAAAATACTATCAACTTTTTTATCCTATCAAACAATAGATCATTATCAAAATAAATGTATGGTTTCATGAGAAGTCTTCTGGCATCAAGTTTTTGAATGCCTCCTCTGTATTACTACATGATTATCAATTTGATGTCATTTTTTACTATGGTTCTTCTGTTCCATTTTTAGTCCTTCGAATGGAAAATCAAACTTTGTTCCTATTTCGATTGGGTTGTCAACCTCCGAGTTGACTGGTCAATCAATTCTTGTTTCAATTGGTCTACCATTTCCTTTTACTGAAACTATTATGACTTATGATCGACCTTCTGTAGTGAACACCAATTCACCCCTTTCTTTTCTACCTATATGGGTTGCTAAGACAATTGAATTTGTTGGTCTGGTGAACAACAATTCACCCCTTTCTTTTCTACCTAGATGTATGTGATGTTTATTTAGGTCAACAAACTCATAGTCAGAAGCAACATGCTAGTGTTTCTTTGATGAATAGTGTGCTTGAAAGTTTTGATCTTTTTACCTTCTCAGACACACAAGGACAACATAAATGGGGGTAGGCTATGCAAATTGAAATGGATTCTATATTGAAGAATCAAACTTGGGATTTATTTCCCTGACCTCAAGGGAAGAACATTGTGAAGTGTCGATGGGTCTACAAGAATAAATTTACCTTTGAATTTTTTGCTGAGTATCATAAAGCTCACTTGGTTACGTAAGGATTTTCTCAACAAGAAGGCATTGAATACACTGAGACATTTTCCCCTGTTACAAACATGAACTCTATTCAATTGATTCTTTCCCTATTTGCTTGTTTTGAATGTAAAATCCACCAGATGGATGTGAAGCGATATTTTCTTCATGGAAACCTATTTGAAAAAAATTTCGTTGAATAGCCTCTAGTTTTGTGACAAATTATACCATGGTTTATCGACTTCAAAAGTCCCTTTAGGGATTGAATCAAGCTCCCATAGCTTGGTATGTCAAGATTGATAGTTTATTTCTTCAACTTGGTTTCAAATGATGTGAATCGATTGATCACAATTTGTGTGTATTACATACTCATGGAAATACCTTGATTATTGTTGTATATGTTGATGACTTGTCATAACTGGCAATAACATTGATCTCATTCTTAGATTGAACAAACAACTTGTTGACTCCTTTGACATGATAGATCTTGGTATTCTACATTATTTTTGGGTCTTCAAGTATTACCACTATCTAATGGTTTTTTCATTTCTTAATCTGAATATGTAATGGATTGTTTGACATGTTTTAAAATGGAATATTGTAAGCCATGCACTACTCCTTTTCAATATAGAATTAAGATGAATAAAAATTGTTAGTCTCCCAAATCCGATGCCACTCTCTATCAACAACTGGTCAACATACTCATTTATCTTAAAAACAGTCAACCTGACATTTATTTTGTTGTTAGTGTGGTTTCTTGGTTTATGCAGGATACTAGAGAAATCCATTGGAAAGTTGTCAAAAGGATTGTTCATTATCTCAATGGTACCACTCATATTGGTATCAAATATCATCAAAGATATGATTCATTGGTCATCTTCACCAACTCCGACTGTGCAGGAAACAATGATGATTGTAAGTCTACCTCTGTCTATGTGTTTCACTTCATCAATAGACCATTGGTTTGGTCATGCAATAAACAAAAGGTAGTCTCTCTGTCGACTACAAAAGAAGAATATCATGGTGTCGTTCATGCAGATATTCTTGGGTGAACTTGGATTTCTTGTACATACCTTGACTACACTCTACTATAATAATTAGAGTGAGATACAACTTGATGACAACCCTATTGCACATAATAAGATGAAACATGTTGAACTCCATGATCACTATTTGAGACACTTGGTTCAAGAGAAAGTTGTATCTTTCATTTATTGCAAAACATATGATCAAATTGTTGATATCTTTACCAAACCCTTGTTTGAAGTTAAGATCATGAAGCTTCATTCAATGCTTGGGATTTAGGAAGCTGCAATTATGGGGGGTGTCACATTGACTTAATTTCATCTCTTGAATCTCTAGAGACTAGTGTTGATGGGGGCGGTGTTGGAACCTCAGGTTTTGATGGTTAATCACACTTCTCCTAGAATCAATTGATCAGAAAGTCAACCAACATATGGAAACAATCAGTTGGGTGATCAACCAAATATTTACATCAGTCATTCAAGTAGTTGACAATCTTGTGAGTCGAATAATCGACTGGTGGTCGAAGACAGTCAGTCAGTGGATTGACCAGTCGAGCAATCGACTACGAGTTGGACTCATGGAAGATCGGGTCGAGTATCCTTGAAGAGATGACTAGATGAAGATTTGACAGAGTGAACTTCTAACCATCGATGATTGTATATGGACAAGATCTTCATGATTCCAAGGAATTTGATTATATCTTGAAGCTATAAATAGAAAAATCAATGGGTCATTATCATGTGTGTTATATGCGAATGTTGAACATGGTGTGCATGTTCAATATGCATTGTGATGTTCTTATTATAATGTGTTGTGCTTAAGTGTTGTAACCGTGTCTTTAGACACCATATGTTTTATTTGAAGGTTATTCCTCTTCAATTATCTGTAGTTTTGTTTATTTGTTTCATATCAAGTTACACCCAATCCCCAACAATGACCTCCCAATGGAGAAATACGGAGGCACTATGGAGTAGCGACCTGATGTCTCCTCAGGTTCCAGGTAAGATTTATCATTCTAAAAATTGTGTCCAAATTTATTCTCCCATTCCCTCTGGGAATACTTTGCATGTGCATAGGATCGATTCTAGGTCTTGTACCTCTTTTGGGTTGGGCTCATGTAACATTGCTCCTATGCATGAGGATGAGGATTCCTTTGTAGTTGACCTCAAGATGGATTATGAGGTCTCATTCTGTCATCATATTATCCCCCATAAGTCCACCTATTTTGAGTTCTCTCTTGGAATCTTCTAGTCGATATTCGTATCTCTTAAGACTTCGAGCATTTGTTCAAAGACAGACCCACTTGGGGGGCTTGGATTTTGATGTTGTTAAGGAGTTTAGTTAAGGTAAATTTGAATTTAAATAAGTACTAAAAATGCACATGAGCATGCTTCTCCTGAAGTATCTCAGGGAAGACAAAGACCGATATTAGGGGTCCTTAGAGTCGAAACAACCCCAAAGGTGGGTTCACCATGACAATTATGTCAAAAAACATGAGGAGCTTCAAGGAGAGGGCCAAAAAAGTCTCCTTGAGGATATTTGTTGATGTGGATTGGGATGATGTAATTTTAATACAAGAATCGATGGGTCGGTGCGATCCTATCATTAACGAGTTGGGGAAATTGTTTTCAAGCTAGGGTTTTCATGGGGTGGAATCTAATGGGAATTATGGAGGGCTTAATATAGGTCAGTTACATAACTATGACCTTTTAAATTATTTTTCAGTGTCTTCTAGACTCTGTATAGTTGCAAGGAATTGGATTAGTATTTTACAATTCTCAACATCTATGGTCTATATGAGGCAAGGGGGGGGCTATTGGACTAGGTTGTTTTCTATAAAATGTCTTTGAACTGATCATCTTATCATCAATGGTGATATGATTTCAATATTAATAGAGAGGAAATTTGGTGTCTGATGGCTCGTGAAGATAAGCTCGCTCATTTCTTCCTTGATAAGTTTAAACTGAATGGATTGGTGGATGTTGAATCAATTCATTTAAGGCTGATGTGGAGAAATAATAATCTCGGTGAAGAGGGGGTATCTAAATTTCTTAATCACTTCCTTGCACATCACCTTCTTATAAAATACATCAGATCATATCATTCATGGGTAGGTTATGTTCGTTGCTCAGATCATTTTCTTGTCTTTCTTGAATTAGGTAATTCGAAGGATAACCGTGGATCTCCTTTTAAATATAACCCTTTGTTGGAAAATTTGGAGGAATCTAGGAGAACTAGACTCCTTTTCATATTGACTAAAATGTTTCAACTAGTGCACATTTTGTCTTGACACTTCAAAGGTTGAAAGAGAAAGTCTCTTCTTGGGACAAGGATCGGAGAGAGGCATCAACTCTTGAGGTTTGAAACATTGAGGCAAAGTTTGAATCACTTTATGATTGTTTGCAAGGAACTCGGGAACATCTACAGAGTTGGAGGTTTGTTGTTCTCTTGAAGGTCGTAGGCACCAAATTCTTTTCAAATAGGAAAATAGTTGGAGACTCAAGAGTCACACCTTATGGATTGAGGCAGGTGACCACAACACCAATTGTTTTAAAAAATTTGTGAATTATAGGAAAAATCATAACACTATTTTGGATCTTGTTGATTCATGGGGTAATAAGGCACACATTTTTTTGATGTGGCCACTTTAGGAGTTGAACATTTCAAAGGACCGTTTAAAAAGCCAGAACATGTCAATATTGATAAATGCCTTAAGAAAATATCCATATTTCCAAGACTCATTGATGAAGAGCTCAACAAGGATTTGTATTGTGAAATCACCAAAGAGGAGATTCAAGCGATAATATCTATCTTTAGAAAGGACAAAATCCCAAGGATGGATGGCTACACCATTGAATATTTTGAGCATTTTTTCGACATTATCAAAGATGACTTACTTCGGGTGGTTGAAGAAGTTCACATTTCAGGTAAGTTACTATACTGTATAAACTACACTTTCATTTCAGTTATCCCTAAGATGGGTTGTCCTTCATTTTTTGATGATTTTAGAACTATCTCCCTCTGCAATTACCTTTATAAAATTATTGAAAAAATTATTGCAATTTGTATTAAGCCAATGCGTTTAAATATTGTATCTCTAGAAAAAATTGGTTTTCTTAAAGGAAGAATTATTCATGAAGCAATTGTATCATCTTAGGAAGTTATGCATTCTATAAAATTTCATAAACAATAATTCCTGGTCATGAACATAGACCTCTCAAAAGTTTATGATAGAGTTTCTTGGCTTTATCTTTGCCCCCTTCTTTTGCACATTGGTTTTGAACTTCCTATGGTCTAATGGATTATTTCTTGTGTTACTATAGTTTCCTTTGAAATCATAATAAATGGGGTGGGTTTCTCTTTCTTCAAATTGGCCAGAGGTCTTAGACAGGGATGCCCCTTGTCTCCCTACCTATTTTTTTTTAATTGCAGACATACTTAATCGAGCCATAACAGAGGAAAAAAGGGTGAACACTTTCCAAGGAATAAGGTTGGGGAACCATGAAGGTCTAACTCATTTAATTTTTGTGGACGATGTCCTAATATTTTGTTTCCATTCAGAAGTTGAAGGCATAATCTTATAGGACATTCTGTCTCTATTCTATGATGCACCCAAAATGCTCATCAATGTTGATAAATATGTTATTTACCTTCTGGTTTATAGGAGGACAACATACTCATGCTCTCATCCTTATTCAAATTTCCCATCTATGATTTGGGGGAAGGCATCAAGTATATTGGTTTTCTACTCAAACCAAATAGCTATGGAATTGGAAATTGAAAATGGCTAGTGACTCGGATCGAGCGTAGGATTAATTTTTGGTGTAACTGATGGATTTCTAGAGGAGGCATACTTGTTCTCATTAAGTCTGTGATTGAAGCGATTCTTGTCTACATAAATTTATTGGCTCTTATCTCAAAAGGCATCTTTCTTTGGATTTAAAAGTTTTGTTTTAACTACTTCTCGAAGGGAAGTTCAGAGTATTTATGATCTCATTTCGTAAACTAGAAATGTCTTTCCAAGCAAAAACATTTGGGAGGTTGGGGGTTAAAATACATTGTATATTTTGGTCATGCATTGGTATCCAAGTCCATGTGGTTTTTTTGACCTATGATAGCCTATGAAGGCATATCCTAGTGGATAAGTATATAGTCCCCAAGACTATTATGGACTAGGTATGTAAAAGGAGCAAGTCCATCATCAATGTTTCAAATCAATGGTGAGCCATCACCCTAGCATTCCCAATTATTGGTCGATTCTTGTCTTGGTGTTAAGCCCTAATATTGTTTCATTACCACTTAATTGGGGCATATTAGATTAGTAATGTTATTTTATTTATGTCGGCTTTAGGCCATTAGTTGTAATTTAGATTAGTAATGTTATTTTATTTATGTCGGCTTTAGGCCATTAAACCTCCTAGTCTCCTATATATACCAAGGAGACATTTTCATTTTGAATCATC
>JASDQU010242654.1:85058-100424 GCA_032191745.1 Picea mariana
TATATATATATATATATATATATATATATAATTTATATTTATCTTAAATTAAAATTAAAATTATGTATTAAATAAAACTTAGATTAACCATAAAAATTAATAATAACAAAATAAAACTTATAATTATTCCACTATAATAAACAAAAAGAGCCCTAATATTTCTTTGTATAATATCTATAAAATAACCCTACCACTCCCATATCTATTAAAAAAGCACATCCCTTAACTTTTAAACTCAACACCATAACAACCTTAGAAATGGACCAGACACAAAACATCCTCAAATAATGATTTATATCAACCTTTAAAAATAAAAAACACATTATAAACTCAGAGCTTAGGGATGGTAATGGTGGCTTCATCTCTATTTTCTTCCAAAATCATTTTTTCCTTTACCTTAGTTGGGTTTCCTTTGACATGAATATCTTTATAATGTAATTCTTTTTGTATAAACAAAATTTTAAAATGTTAAAAATTAATTTAATTAGTGTAAAAAGTCATAAATCATATATTTAAATTTTATTTATTAAATAAATAAAATAAAAATATTATTAAAAATTAATTTAATTAATCTGAAAAGGTTAAAAATTAATATATTATATTATATTATATCTTTATAATATAATATGTTTTCCGTTAAAAAATCTTAAATCATATATTTAAAAATTATTTATTAGATAAATAAAATAAAAATATTATTAAAAAATAATTTAATTAATTTGAAAAGGTCATAAATCATATATTTATAATATAATTTGTTTTTCGTTAAAAAATCTTAAATCATATATTTAAAAATTATTTATTAGATAAATAAAATAAAAATATTATTAAAAACTAATTTAATTAATTTGAAAATGTCATAAATCATAAATTCAAATTTTATTTATTAGATAAATTAAATAAAATTATTTCCGTTATCTCCCCCACACATATATAATAAAAAAACTTAAAAATTAATTAAATTTATTTGAAAAATTTATTAAATCAAATATTTAAATCATTTTTACCAAATAAATAAAATAAAAGATCTCACTATCTTTTTTTTTATATATAAAAAAATCGAAATATCATTTTACTCTAACTAAAACATTTTGACTTCGTACTTTCATAGTGTAATATTAGCTTAATTTTTATTGATGATGATGATGATTAACGTCTACTAATAAGACCGAATTGGTCTATCGAACCTTAAGAGGGTAAGTGATTACTTGGGATTCTTTAGAATTTTGTTTCTATGCTCGAAAAGTATTAAGAGAAGCTTTCCAAGATCACCATACTTTTGTTGAGTTAAGAGGTTAGGAAGGTTGGTAATGTGACAGATATTTTGAAAATGAGATATAATATGGGTATAGGGTGAACAATCTAAGAGAAAGTGTTTTTCATCTTCAACCTTCTTAGTGTCACAAAAGGGACACTCTTTCATCCCATGGCATTTTAGGAATTGACCAACTCCCACTTTCACTATGGAGCTCATGAGAATTTATTCTTATCTTAGCAATGTTTTTTTTTCTTTACACTTGGCAAAACAAATAGATATTTTTGATCTTGTAGATTGAGGTTGATTACATCCTTATAATACCTTAATTTTCTTTTTTCCTCTAACTATTTATCACACCACATTTTCTCCTTATATTTTTATTTGATGATTTTTTTAATAGTATCTTTATTCTACAAAATAGTGTCTTCCATGATTCCCCAATAGTTTAGCCAAGACTGGGCATCTTTATGCCATCCTTGCTTGAGTCGATGGTGGTTATGATTCGATTTTGAAGCAATTTTAGGAAGCCTCTTGTCTTCCATGTTGTTTAAATTTTTCCTATACATTAGGTATCTAGTCATGGCCATGCTTTCAATGGGGGAGATGCTTGTTTCTAATAGGAGGATGGGATGGGGTGTATTTCCTTTAATTTTGAGATTATAGGTTATAAAATTCTTTTGTATTTTCTCTATCTTTCTTCAGGATTCACAAGAGATACTACAGCCTCAGACTTCACATCCATAAAGAATAACAAGTGTAACAAGAGTCTCAAAGAGGAGTTTCTTCTTATCCCAACTCCAAAGATCAACTGATTTCCAATTCTTTTCAAGCCCATAATAAGCTTTCCCTCTCCCAATAATCCTTTTCTCAATGTTATAATTCCAATTGAGCTTGTGGTGAGTATCAATTCCAAGTTATTTGTATGAAGTCACTTCCTTCAAGTTGTTGTTTTCATATATGAAGGTATCATAAGTGATCTTATTAGATTTAATAATCATGACCGTAGTCTTATCAATATTAACAGTCATACCCATATTGGAGCAAAAATCCTTGAGGATTCTTAGTTGATTTTCAAGATCACGGGGACTGATTGCCATAAGAACGATATCATCAGCATAAAGAAGAAGATTCAATACTATACCAGTGAGAGTAGGGCCGACACAACCTTATTTTTCCAAGCAATCTTCTAACTTGTCAATGTATATGCCAAAAAGGGTAGGGGACAAGGGACAACCTTGTTTGACTCCAATATTGTAGTTAATCTCTTTTGACCAACCCTCAATGTTTTTAAACTTAGCAATAACGTTCTCATACATCCTTATTGTAACATCCCTCAACTCAAGAGGAACTTTTATCTCTTCCAACCTATTCCAAAGTTTTTTCCTAGGAACCATGTCAAAAGATTTTCTAAAGTCAACAAAACAACAAAAAATATTGGTTTTAGTATTGTGAAACTCCTTTGCAATGATCCTAAAGGTAACAAGATGGTCCACAGTTGAATGGTATCTCCTAAACCCGGCCTGGACTTTATCTCTTTTACCATGAATTTCTAGCCAAATGCTAATCTTCTTTTCCAAAATAATTCCATAAACCTTGGATAAAATTGGGTTAATCATAATGTTCCTATAATTTGAGGGAATGTTTCTATGTTTTCTATAACTCCTTTTCTGAGAGGTTCTAAGTAGTGATACCTGGAGGAATTTCATAAAACAAACTGAATAATATTGTGTACTATTTTCATATCTTTATTCATTACAGGTACATAGTTATGATTATTTCAAGTTAGGGTTGTTGACTAATCCCAAACTAGTCATGTGAGACTAAAGAAAAGTTTGATAAAAATGCTAGTCTCTTGTTGTGAAAGTTAAGGAAGGTTTGAAGTATGTGATCATATACATCAGGTCTATTACAGAGTTACAAATCATATTTGGATGATGAAATTGATGAGGGCTTTTGGTTAAGGTACATGTTGGGTACATGGCTAAGGTGAGTAGTTGATGAGTTGTCACATACATGAGGTGTATAGTTGATGATGTTGGTACATATTGATGAGTCATAGTTGATGAGTAGTTGACACATGATTTGTACATACTTGGTACATGGTTGGATGCACTTGTTTATGGTACATGTTGATTACAGGTTGTTTGATACGCGTTGGTTCATGGTCGATGCACTTGTTTATGGTACATGTTGATTACAGGTTGAGGTACATGTTGATGCATGGTTGATGCATGGTTCAGGTTTATTGGTACATGTTTACAATGGTATATATCACAATGATAGTTTGACAGTGGTTCCATCATTCTACTTCTACTTCAGGGCAGATGGACGAGGCAAGGACACGTGGTTGTAGCCACCTTCCAGTTGTAGCTGGAGAACATAGGGGGTTGTAGCCTCTTTCTAGTTGTAGCCAGAGAATAGGGGAGTTGGATCTTCCCTCAAGTTGTATGCTAAGAAACAAGGGGGTTGGAGCCTCCTTCCAGTTGCATCCAAAAAACAAAGGAAGTTGGTGCTTCTAATGAATGTAATTCTTCAAGACATATAAGAAAAAAAATTCTGTGGTTTTCTCCCACTTTGGGTTTCCATGTAAAACATTGGTGTACTGTGTATGTGTATGATTGTTCATTTGTTCATTGCTTATTTACTCTACAATTATTGGATGATAATGCTACATTCATATAATACTTGGATTATATGGTTAAAAAGGATTAAATTGCTCTATTATTGATTCACCCCCCCTCTTAGTAATCCAACAAAAGTTATTCTTGCCTTTTATTAATATAGTACATTTTCTTCCTTTTAATGAGGGCTTTGTACGTATTGATCTTATCAGTTTTAAGGACTCATTAGAAGCATCCCTAACGACTTTCCTAGAAATTTTACATTCTTTATCATACCAAGGGTTGGTCGTTCTATTATTCTTTTTATAGGACACCTCGAAAGAGAACTTGTTAATAGAAGTGGAAAGGGTAGTTGTAAAATTATGATATAGTTCTTCAATGTTGTCCTTATAAGTTAGGAGATTTAATTTACTATTTAAATCCTTTAAGAAAAGGTCAAATTTACTTTTGTCAAAGAAAAAATTCTTTTGATTATCAAAATTCTCTTCAATGACGCTCATGTGCATGGAAAAGTTTAGAGTTAGGGTTAAAGGTCTTAGGGTTAGGGTTAGAGTTGGAGTTTGGCCATTTCATTAATCCATTGCAAATTATTAGGTCTTGAGAGCTGTAGAGCTTGACCAACTAAGTACCAAACAAATTCTCAATTAGGTTTTCAGAGCTTCTTTTGTAGCTATTAGATAAAACAAGGTCCTCATCTAGCCATAAAGGATTATGGTTGGAATCAGTACTTAAAAGAGTAGCTTGTTTAGTTGCAGTCCTAACATTAAAGTCTCCTAGCAGGAGGATATTACCTTCGTTTTTCAAACTATAAATATCTTGTTCTAAATTATTATAGGGACAATTGTTATCTAGATTGTTTTTGTTATAAAAGGTAGAATTAATAGGTGCAAAATAGCAAATTTCTATATACATCTTCTTTGCATCGGTGTCTAAAATTTCTATCAAAATGTATTGATTGAGAGAGTCAATCTTATGAAGTTGAATGTGAGGAGAAATTCTCTTTCTAATAGACCAAGCTATGCCTCCTATCTCTCTATGGTGGGATTTTTTGTTCCATGCCGGCCACAAGACAAATCCTTCTATGCTAGGAACCTTAGACTCCTTATGCTCCCAAGTTCCAACTAGATAAATAATATCAATATCACTCGAGATCCAATTTATCATAAGACCTTTGCACCATGGGAAGCCACGACAGTTCCAAAAAAGGATCTGGAGTGTCCCAAATTACTACTTATTATTATCCTTCTGGTCTCTATCCCTAACAATAGCTTTTCAATTTCTAATTATTGCCCATTTTCCTTCTTTCCTGGCTTCTTTTACCTTTTGAACTTCCTTCCTTAATTCATCTTGGTCTTCGGTAATGAGGTTTTCATTTATAAATATTCTTGACCCTTTTGAGCTTAGAGATTTATTGAGTATGCTATATTTATGGTCATTACAACTTACTTTGACACAGATCAACCTATCTTTGTGATCAAATATTTTTCCTAGTCTCTACTTCTATGAGGTAAGTTGTATCAATTTGTGATTTATTATTTAATTCTTCTTTTACTCTTGCTAGCATATCCTCCTCTTCTTTTTCTTTTATACCAAAAATTATGAGGTTCAAGGCTCTTTTGTTATGCTCATGGTCCAGTTCAATTAGCTTATTCATTTCATGTTTGATGGGTTTTATATCCAATTTGTTTTCCATATTACTGAGGGTCAAATTGTTGGTTAGTTTTTCTTCTAGCTCTTTAATCCTATCTCTCAAGTTGCAATTTTCTTCAACCTCTCCTTCTTGGGTTGATTGTTTTTGTTTTTCCATTTCTTCAATCCTGTCCTTCGTTGTCTACAATTCACTCTTGAACCCTAAGAATCTATCCTCTATTTGAGTTTGAACAGTATCTTTGAAGAGTCTAATTTTTTTTATCAATCATTGCCTCTAGCTCTATTTGGAGTTTTAGTCTCTTTCTTCACTCATTTTTTCCAATGATTCCAACTCTATTTGGAATTTGGCATCTCTCTCTTCTCTCTTTTTTCTACTGATTCCATATAATCTTAAAGGATCTCTAGAGTGATTTTGTGGGGCCTCCCCTCTTAGGATGAGTTTTTGGAATAGGTGGTGGAGTGCTCATCTTCAAAAGAAGAGAAAAAATGTAGCAATTATTATTTTGGATTGTCTTTAAAAATAGAAAATGTTTTTTTTTTAATTGATAATAATCATATTAATTATTATCTCTCAAATCAACTTTTACTTAAAAAATAAAAATAAAAAATATTTAAATTTAAGCACACTCGCCCAAGTGGAACTAAAAATTATTCAAATTATTAATATATATACATTATTATATTCATTTATATACATTATTATTTTTTATATTTTATTTATGCTTAAATTTATTAAACATTTTGACTTCATGCTTTCATAGTGTAATATTATCTTAATTTTTATTAATATTAATATATTTTATATATATTATTATTTTTTACATTTTATTTATGCTTAAATTTATTAAATTGTAATTTTGTAAATGGAGTAATAATTTAAATAAGTTGCGTCCTCAAGGTGTAGGACAGTTGGTAACGGAGTGTGTTGCTAAGAGACTCTGTGATGTTAAAGTCACCAGTTGGTAGCCGGCGGGAACAAAAAATTCAACCATGTCAAGGGTTGGACCGGGTGCGATCTCGGGTGATTTTGACGACTTAGATGCCCCTGAGTAGATTAGAGTTAATGATTTTTTACTTTATTATTTATGCTTAAATTTATTAAATTTGTAATTTTGTAATTGAGATAATAGTTTAAATAAGTTTTATTATGAAAATAATTTTATGATTAGGTGGATTAAAGTTAATGATTTTTTTTTAATGGTTCCAAATCATGAGATGGTAAATTAACATTTTTTTTTGGTTTAAGAACCTTGATGGGGCAATATTTGCACAATACTTTCACCAACTTGTATGCCACAATTTGCCAATAAAAGATATATTAGAATAAGAAAGATATATGCATAAGATATACTTTTTATGGTGGGAAAATTGCATAGAAAAATGATGACGGGTGCAAGCATAACATAGGAGGTAAGTCTAGTGTAAAAATAGAGTACTTGGATACAGTTAGCTTTGTGGGTTATCTTGTGTGTTTGAGTGTTGTGAATTACAAACCGGGCCAAGTCTTCTGTGGGATGTCCCCCTTAGATTTGTCAATTTACTGAGATACCATCCTTAGAACCAAAATTATAATTCACTAATTTACCTTGAAATACCATCCTCAAAATGAAGAAAAGTATTTGGAAAGTTTTTCCAAAATATACATTTAATTGAGAAAAGAATAAATCTAAATAAAATCAAAATACTAACACAAAATCCAATCATTTTATCACATGTTAAAGTGATGTGATGATTAGTTCGAACCTAACCAATGGAATTAATTTAAAGAGTTAGGTTAACATAGGTTCCAAAAAAATCTAGAGATACAAAAACCAAATGTATGTCATGAAATTCATTTTACAAAAAATATGAAAGAAGGCTCGGGTGGGACACAAAATCTAGAATGTCACAACCACCCATTGTCCAAACAAATAATAGTCTGACCATTCAATCAATTTGGCATTAAAACACGGAGAGAAAAAAATAAAAGTTGGGCGTGCAAATTCAATTTATATAGACATGAAAAGAAGTATCTTTTGGTTACATCCCCAAATAGAGTTAAAAGATTGAGTAGCGACTAGAAACCCCATGGGTCGGGTCCCATTCAAAGGAGGATCTTATGCTGCCCCAACGAATGTGATCTCCCCATGTGGTTCAGCATAATTCAAATTTTGGGAAATGAAACCAAAGCTTTAAAGATTCTCCAAACACTAGAGTGGCCTCAATGGGATATGACAAATAATACTAAAGAATTTCTAAATTGATTGATTGACTTGACTGCTGTTCACATTAACTGCTGTTCAACCATGACATTTTGACCACTATCCACTCTAGATAACCATGTCTATCTTTTGAGAAATTTTCCTTCAAATTAGGTAGCACTTTTGTTGATAGTAAATTTTAAAGTTAGAATAATTTTACTAACCTATTTCAACTTTTTCTTTGGATTTTTTCCAAAAAATAATGTTATACAATTTCAGTAGGATTTAGATTTGCTTACTAAAAAAATATTTGAAAATAAAATTATAATTTTTAATAAAAAAATAGATTTAATGTCATAGAAGGTTCATATCACACCATATTGTATAATGTGAATTTTTGATAATTATAATTTCATTAATTTAACATAATTATAACAAAATTTTAAACTAAAATAAATTTCCAAAAAATTCAATTTATTACTACTAAATATTAAAGTTGTAAAAAATGATGGCATTTGTAAAAAAATAAATAAATTTATATACTCACAACATCAATCATACAAAACTAACCAATCAAAAATCCATTTTTTTAAGAAAAAAAAACTAAAATAAAAAACTAATTTTCATTTTCATGTCATTCAATATTATATATAATAATAAAGTATTATTCTTCAAGTTAACTACATACTAGATTTATATAAATACATAATTCCTACCTGTTATATTATGAAGGAAATTTTATGGTATTATTTTTTAGAGAAAAATTATATTTTTACAAGTTTATATTAATAAAAACAAGGTTTCATATATCAATTTGGTGTTTGATTTGGTTTTGATCTTAAAAACAGATTATTATTAATACAATGTGAGTGTTAATAATGGTTAAGAACATGTGTTTTCTCTTAAGAGGTCACAAGTTCAAATCCATAGAGAAGTAGGGAATCTAAAGGTTCTTTTCTGGTCATATTTTTTTTGTTTGTTTTTGCCCCAAATCAGGTGAGGAATGGTTGGATCTGCGAATTTAACTCACTAAGTTTGTATAATGAGAATGCCACAGGGATTTTTCAGCATTCTAAATCTATTTAGAATGCAATTTAAACAACAAAAATTAGAGATTTTATCCAAATTTACATCACCTGATTCAGTCAAAAAAAAAAAACCAAAAAATAACTTGTTTTATTTTATTTAGTATCTATTAGATGTATAAGTTGTATATAGTACTGGATTTTTCACTGTATATACAAATGTTCTGTACATTCACAGGTATTCATCACAATCGATGATTATATGTAATATGTAACCATCACAAGATTCTGCAGTGCAGAAGTAAGTACATTATGGAATGGCTAGGTTTTGTAAAAAGGGATCTTTAATGGGCATGAATGCTGGCTCAGCCATTTTCACTAACTGCTGCTGTTGTTGATGATAAGGGGGTATTGATAATTTGGGGGGCCACTGTGGACGATAAGAATTAGCAGCTATGGTTGTTTTTGAGTTGGAGTAGGTCACTGCAGGCGGAAGAGACGAATGTGTAAAAGCCTGCAAGGGAGGGACCCCCATACCATTAATTCTCTATCCAATTCTCTGTAAGAAGAAAAGGGAGGTGGGGTTCGGGGGAATTGAAGATAAGGTCTCCGCGTGACTGTAATCTCTATTCAGCAATGAGATCCATTAATTGGATTTTTCTAAAATGTTTCAGAAGATTATTGCCCCTTTGTCTCCTTATTCATCTTTCGAGGAGGATCCTGCGGTTAATCACCGGGAAATCTCGTTGACTCCTCATTACAATACTAATCCTGGAGTGTTTAGCAGAGACAGCCTGCCGGGGTTGCCATTATAAAAGCAAAACGCCTGCAGAATACTGAGTTTGCAGCAGTGGTGAATTGCAATTTGATGCTGTCTAGGCATCTCTAGGTATTATTTTGATGGCGTGTGTGGATTGGGCTCTTCCGGCAGCTGGAACGCATAACTCAGAGCCGTGCTTCATTCATTCATGCCGTGCTTCTGAAATGACACCGCCTGTATTTTAAATCCCAGCAGACTTGATACGGAGTCCCCCCCTAGTTTCCTTGAGCTTTCACATCCATCTATTCATAGCACGTGCATTTCTATGCTTTCAATGGCGCACCTGTACATCTCTGCACGTCTTCTCCTATACGTTTATTATCTCATCATCCTCTGATTCCCTTGATTCCACCAAGTCCTTCGTCTCCAGATCTGATCTGCTGCCTGCACGAGTTATTGCACCCTCATCCTACGTTTCCCTGTCTCATGATTAATATCCTTCCAGATCTTCTTCACTGAGCAATCGATCCAGTTCTGATAGGCTTTTCTGTGTTTTTGAACCATTTTCCCCTGGATCTGAGCTTCATTGTGTATAGCCAGGCATTGGATTTTGAATTACAGTTCCTGTAATTAGTTTGGAGAGTATCTAGTATTCATGGATTCAAAAATGTTTCAGTTGGACCAGATGGATCAATTCGCGCTTGAGCCTGCTGATATCGATACATTCAATATAACTGCTGTCAGTCCTGAGGAATTGTTGCAGCTTGATTCTGCCTGCCGATCACTGTTTGGTGGATTGATGCAGTTTGATTCTAACAACAAGAACAACAATTCCGAGTCATCGCCCATTCAGTCTCCTGATGATCATAATGTAGCTGTATTCCCTGCATTTGAAGGGTTGAATTTTATTCCCTACAGTAACAACCTGAGCATTAATACGAATTATGGTTTGCAGCGAGGCAATGCAGCAGCGTCATGTGACAGCATTAACGATACTGATAACAACAGCAATATCTCGCCTGCAGGTTCTGAAGAGCTCAGAAATTCAAATAGCTGCAACAGCAGCGAAGCTACCGACGGCTACAAAAAAGTGACCCATCTCGATCTTGATCTCGATATTGATATTCCATCTGTTAATGCAGCGCCTGCCATGGCGCAGGTGCAGCCCAGATTCAATTATTTTTCAAGGATGGAGAGCGCCATGAATACTGACCCTCCTATTCATAATGAGGGAAATGGCACGGGAGTCATGAGGGAAATGATATTCAGAGTGGCAGCCATGCAGCCAATTCACATAGATCCTGAGAGCATCAAGCGCCCCAAGCGCAGGAACGTGAGAATATCAAAGGATCCCCAGAGCGTGGCCGCTCGCCACAGGAGAGAAAGGATCAGTGAGAGGATCAGAATTCTCCAGAGACTGGTCCCCGGTGGCACTAAGATGGACACTGCCTCCATGCTGGACGAAGCCGTTCACTATGTCAAGTTCTTGAAGAAGCAAGTGCAGGCCCTGGAAAGAGCTTATCATGCCAAAGATCCTTCATGCTGGACGTCCAGGAACTTCAATCACGCGGCCCTAACAACCCCTGCAAATATCTCAAATCTCAATTACTCTGCATTCAATTCCACGACCACTGCTAACTTATCTAATGGCCTGCAGTTCAGTGCTGCGAATTCAAACAGCATCATGCCTCTGGATCGCTCAGGCGTATTACATTTATAGTTTGATATCTTTTATATCAAACTTCAACCTTGGTATCGAGCTTCTGAACTTCACAGTAACTTGTATATTATGTATCAACATTGTTAGATATGCATGTGATAACATTGAACGTACTACTCTATTCCATCATTTGGTCTGCTGGAAATTCATGGCTTGCGGTTTGTTGTAGTTCCGCCATTGAAATTTTCTCTTGGGTTCCTAGGCGCATGAATAAATCAGAGCCAGTTCTCCTCGTTTTCTACTTTTGTAACACATTACGTTTGTTATTTTACTGGTAATGTCAAAAAAATCATGGAGATGCATCGCTCTGTTTGTTTTTTTTCTAAAATTCTTCGCTGTGCGATTTTTTAAAAATTCAATTCCACTTGTAGACTCTATCTATCTCTGGCATAGCTTCAAGCACTAGCATGGACTGCTCTGGATTGAGTTGGTAGAGTACAAATGCAACACTTCATTCCACAAAATTGCTATGTGATATCTGAGACAAACCCAAAAATTGTTCCACCAATATTGCTGACGATCAAAATGGTATCCAGATCACTCACGATCACCTGCAGGAATCTTTAAAACCTGAAGCTAAGAACGAACATGGTAGAGATTTACATGTGCATTTTTAGCTTTTTCAGTGGAAGTACTCAGCAACTTTACTCATATATATGCCTCGGCTTTTCTCTTTTGCAACTGATGGGCGTTTATTTATCAAAGAATGTTATTGTCATTTGATGCTGAATTATCAGGTTTATGAACAGTTTATATTTATATAAAGTGAATTTTTTTGTGGAAAAAAATTGATGAGTAAAATGAATTGAAATTAAAGTTTTATATATATATATATAATTTTAATTTAAACAATTAAATTAAATTATATTAAATTATATTATTTAAGAAATATTTTCTTATATTTCAATTCAATAATTTAAATATTTAGATGGAGAGAGTTAGAGAGGTATGAAATGGAAGGATGGAGGAGAGAGCTAACAGAATTTGAATAATGATGTGACATAATAAGATAACACATGTTTTATATGATTCATTCAAAATGTAGATAAACTCACAAGGATTTCAATAAACATAGTTTGGGTGTACCTCAATGATAGTCGAAGGGTTTGGTTGAGCCCCCAAAATGAAGCTCCTCGTCGATACCTTTCCAACGAGCTATCGTGCATCCCAAACATAGATCGTATGCCAAAGTTATGCCCTCGGGAAGTTGATACACCAAACTACCCAAAACAGGGTTTACAAAACTTTTGGATTTTCAACTTCCGAGGTTAGGGTTTTTTATTTTCTTTATGTTAAAAAGGCCTTTGGAGCCTCATTGTAACTATCATCTTCTAGCGAATGAAAGTAGCCATAACATCTCTTCTCAGAGATAAGTTGTCACCATTCTAGCGAGTCTTTCACTCTGCATTTCTAAAGTTTTGTACATTTCGCTCATTAATAGAAAATGTGTATCATTGTATCTTTGTGTTTGTGGTTATATCTATGATATATCTCTGTTATATTATTGATATATCTCTATACATTTCTTTAAATTATATCTTCGCTCTCATTTCGTGCCCAAAATAATCTGGATCAGTGGTATCATAGTAGGATGCCCTTGATCATTTTTTAGTGCAAGTCCCCGATGAGGTCCAAGTATAGCAAGTTGGGTCTCGAGCTTGTCTCTCTTGAGGAAAATCGCTCTCGCACGCCCAAGAAACCCTCCATGGTGGAAGAAAAGAAAGATGACAAAGCAAAGGATTCTATTAATTTGTTGCTTGAGCAAGCTCTCACGTGACATGTGGATGAAATGATAGAGAAACTTTCCCACATCCTTCAACGTCTGTCGATAATAGTAGGCACATCTTCATCAAGCGACCACTTTGGAGGCACCTCTTCTTTCAAGGTACAACTTAATTTTGATATTCTTGTATTTGAATGTCAGATCGATGCGGATACCCTAGAAAAATGGTTAAATTTGCTAAAATGTTATTTCTTCGTTCACAAATTTTTCGACAGGAAAAAGATCACGTTCGCACTCCTTAAGGCTCTCCCCCATGTCAACCATTGGTGGGAAATTTACCGGGGGAAAAGTTCCACAAAGGAGTCTGGAATATATGGGGTCGAGCCCACTTGAGGATTTTTTGTGGATGCAGTCAAGGAACAATATTACCCTGTTGGTAACTATGACAACCAGTACATGAGATGGATCACACTACGGCAAGAGAGGGGCCAAACAATGCCATATTTCACAAATACTTTCCATACCTTGCACACCAAGATGGGTATCAAAGACTCCGAGCGACAGCTGGATCTGAAATACCGCGGGGCTCTACATAGGTACATCCAAACCGAAATGGATTTTTTGGACATCTCATCACTGGGAGTTGCTTATCGATATTCTGTCAAAATCGAGCAGAAATTTAGACACCATAACAAACGATACTTTGGGTTTGCAAATCCACAACAACCAAAGTATGGTAAAGACGAACCTAACAACCAACCTCCATAAAACTAGTCCAATCCATAGGAAAATAAGGGTAACGGTAATGGAAAGACGAAGAAGGACACTGGAAATTGGTGCGATTTCCACAAAATACCCTGGCACAACACTGATGAATGTCACTCAAAACAATCTTTGGTGGTCGAGATCAAAGAAAAGTAGCTAAGCCATGATTCGAAATATGATTCAAAAAACTACGGGAGAAGACAGATCATCGACGTAGATCCCTCTACTACTGTCATGACCGCAACAATTCAACCAGAAGAACCAACAGATCTTGAAGAGGGGGACACTTTTTTCATTCACATATGTGGGTGAAGGGGACCCCACTGCATTTTATTGTTAATAATGAAATCCAAAAGAACCTCATCTCAATAGAGGTCGTCAAACAGTTGGGATTGTCGACAACACCACACCCACAACCATACAACATTGGGTGGCTTCGTTAGGGATGAGATTTCCGTGTTAGCCAATAGTGTCAATTATCATATGACATCCAACCCTTCACGAATGAGGTATTATGTGATGCTTCTCCACTGGATGTCTGTGATGTTATTTTGGGCCAGCCATATATGTGGAAGTGCCATGTTATTTATGAGTCTCGACCCCATAGTGTCATTGTTACTTTGAGGGGTCATTTCTACAGGATACCAGAGGTAGTTCTGACTATTATCCCACCAAAACAGTGCCGCAAGGTAATCTCTCATACTGCAAAATTCAACCTCTTCACAATCTGTTCAAAAGGTGAACAGAAGGACATTGCAACCATTGCATCCTTGGCCCAATACCTTTCTTTCCAACAGAAGTAGATTGCATAAGAGAAAGAAGATATCGTTTCTTAACCTACAATGGTACCTACACACTACCCAGTCAAGTCAAGATACAACAGGTTGGTTGAACAGATTCAACACCGCCAACAAAAGGTTCGTGATAGTCTTCAACAAGCTAAGCAATGCAACTTCTCCAACAAGGCAAGCAACTCACTAAGATTCAGATTCAACAAACACTTTCCCCTCTCCCCTCGAAACTCAATGTAATGGATACCATTACTTCCTAAGGAGGGAGGATTTATCCAGGTGGATATCGGTGGCCACCCATCTATTCCAAATGCCTCAAAACATTTTGTTGGAAATTTACTATTTTTAATAGTTTTTTGGGTCCCAAACTTTCGGGGCCATTTTGAGGGCCTAAATGACTTTTTTCACAATAAAGAACCTCAATAGTATTTAAAGGCTCTAATTGACCCCCCAAAACGAATCTCCTCATCGATACCTTTCCAAAGGGATAGTGTGCGCCCCAAACAGAGATCGTATGCCAAAGTTACGTCCCCAGGAAGTTCATACACCAAATTACCCAAAATGGGGTCCACAAAACTGTTGGTTTTTTATCTTCCGAGGTTAGGGTTTTGGATTTTATTTATGTTAAAAAGGACTTTGGAGCATCAGTTTAACAATCATATTCTGGCGAATGAGAGTAGCCGTCACATCTCTTCTTAGAGATAAGCTGCCACCATTCTAGCGAACCGTTCACTATGTATTTCTATAGCTTTGTACATTTCGCTCATTAATATAAAATGTGTATTACTGTATCTCTTTGTTTATGGTTATATATCTGATATATCTCTGTTGTATTATTGATATATCTCTTTACATTTCTTTATTATATCTCTG
>JASDQU010242655.1:51953-63061 GCA_032191745.1 Picea mariana
TATGAAAACAGAGAAGTTCTCTTGGTGTAGAGTAACAATGGGCATTTCTTCCCTGGATTGTTGACTATGTAATCCTTTGAACCCATGTATTCAAAGAAAACAACAAGTGGAAGAATGTTGGGTATGTGTTATATTCTTTGCATGTGTGTGTGTGAGCGCGCTAGATACGACAACTGTGTCTGATGATCCCAAATTCCTTCACCATTTGTTTCATGTGTTTTGGGATCTTTCCTAGGGGGGGGCAAGATTGACCCCTCCTGGTTAAATGCAGAGTTCGGGGCAGTGCCCAAAAAAAAAATGGGTGGTTTTTGTTATTTTAGAAAATTTTGCTATTTTTAGCGGTTTTCTAAATTAATCCTGGATTAAGGGATTAGGGTTTTGGTAGCTACGGAATACCCAAAATATTTTATATATTGTATTATGAATGGTGAAATTAATACAATGAAGAGTTGAAAGGTGTGGCACCAAGGAAGGATGGTTTTATGTCAGTTAAGGGTTTTGAGTGAAAATCTCTATGTACTGTGTATATGAGCGATTGATTAATTTCTATTTTTCTTAAGAATCTGAATGCATTGCTTTACTTCACAGGTTTAAAAATTGCATTCACGTTGTGGACGTGATCTTCTAGAACCAATATACATTTCTCTTTCCTCTACTTGTAAAAACTCAATAGCACCTTGAGATTCTTGTTGTTCGGCCATGTTTATTTCTTCGAATTCATTTGGAATATTTTGTAGCCAACGAAATAGAGTCTTCAAAAATTTGTCTTCATTTGTTGAGCTTGAAATTATGTCACTTTGACCATTGAAAAATTACTTCCACCATACAGAATCAACAACTTCAAAGTACTCATATGTATCTTTAATGGACTTTTTTATTTCTCACAAGCATTCAGAATAATATACATCTCTATTATGCCTCTGTGCATTGTTGATTTCAACAATTGATTGTAATAATAATAAATTTTATGCAAATATTGGACGATCTAGAATGAACTTCAAAAATGTTAAACCTGATGAAGGCCCCCATTCTGTAGTAGTTGAATACTTCTTTCCCTATATAAGTGTTTTCCCATCAACTTTAAAAAAAAAATGATGTTGGAATCTAATGTCATTAAGTTTCTCAATGCATTTTTCTTCACCATGCGATTCCTGAATAAATCTTCGTATGTCAACAGTTTCTTCTAATATGTGAAAAACAGGCTCTGGAGTGTATGATTTCTTAACACATTCAATTAATGATGGTCAGCTTCCAAAATGTTTCCTCTTTAATGTTACTGAACATTTGATCAATATGATCATGAGTGTGTCCAACAAGAAGGAAACCAAAATTTACCTTTTAAGAGATTCCCAATTGAACAAGCATGCTTAGATATCCAAACACAATTTGATTTGTGTTTTCATGACTAGTGTTGTCTAATTGTAAATATATAACTTAAGGAAGATTTCCAGACTAGTAAGTCGGCATGTGATGAATTATGGTGATGGTCATATTTGCATCATTATGAATATTTGGAGTTGTGAAGTAAACCCTTGGACACATTTTCCATTAAAAACCATACAACCAACCAAGTGAAACTGAATGAAATTCTCTTCTTGTAAATTTTTTGGTGTATGGAAAAAATGTCGTAGAAGTGTTTTTTTTTTCTGGTCCATGCCATCAATTATCATACTTATATATTTGTTTGGAGCATCATAACACTTCTTTCGATGTTTATACAACTTTTTGTTTTCACTTGATTGTTGATTTTGATGTTCTTGAAGTGCTTTGACTATGGAATCTGCACATGACATAAAATGAAAATATTGATGATATGTTTTCATAGTTGATAACTATCCAATTTCAAAAAATAAAATTGTAAATATATACCTTTTTCTACCCCTTCAGATTTATCTCTTCTTGATTTAAGAGTAGCACATATAATTCAAATCCCCATCCTTGACTTCTTAGGAATATGGACATTGTTGAATTGTTTCTTCCATATTCTTGTAAAATATGCATATGTAATAAAATTACCATTTCCTTCATCGCCTTCAGCATATTCTTTGTATAAGTTGTAGATTTTTCTCCCTGAGAAATTATCTAGAATATGTATTGTGTCTCTATCTGTCATACACTCTCCATGTTTGGAAAATAAGTCACACCCATGACAATGTAGTATTTGTTAATGGCCAACTCTCTTGTCCACAATGTACCTTTGAATAAAATGAAGGATCTTTTTCCAATCTTGTTTGGATTCTTAATAGATGAAGATTACCAATTGAGTGAAGTTTTTTTAAAGTATTTCTGCAAAGTAAAATATTCCCAATGTGATAATCATATCCTATCTTAGTGGATATCATGCACCCCACTAAATATGAATTTTGCATGCTCTTATTCATTGAAAAATATGTCTTCCTTTTATTCAAGGAATACATGTAGTCCATACTTTTCAAACAATTATTTTGACAACATTCACTTGAAATCAAATCACTTATGGAAATTTATTTAGTGAGAAATTCTTTCTTAGACCTTTTATAACTAGGATGATTTGGATTGATATAAAAAGATCTATTCTTGCTCTTAGACACAATGTTTCTTTGCAATGTCTCCACTATTTCATCATCCTCACTAGAAGGAATTTGTTCATCACTAGTAGGAATATCATACAAAACATTATGAGGAGACTGAATAAGAGAATGTTGATCACCTTGATTTGTTGCACCTGAATGATTGAGAACATGATCTACATTCCTAGGTTCTTCATCATCTTCATTGATAATCTCATTGATAAGAGGAATATCAAACTCACTAGAAAAATGATTACCATCCTCACCAATGTGATTGGATCTTCCATGAAAATATTCACTTGAAGGAAAATCATCATCACCCTTTAGATTATAAATTCCATTAAATTATTCTCTAACAAGAATGTCTTCATCATCAACAACACCATCAGCGGTGCCTCTAAAATCTTATCTTGGAGGAAAAACATCATCATCACCATCGATGCCTTTAAATTGTCCACCATCGACATTATCATCTTCACTACTTTTAAAATCCCCACTTAGGAAAAAATTTCATCATCCTCATTAGTGCCTTGAAAATCCTCACTTGGAGGAAAATTTTCGTCATCATCATCAATACCTTGAAAATCCTCACTTGGAGGAAAATCATCATCATCAACGATGCTACCTTTAACTTCCTCACTCGAGAAAGAGTTTACACCATTGGCATAATCGTCTTCATTACTTTTGAAATCCCCACTTGAGGTAAATTTTTCATCGTCCTCCTTAGTGCCTTGCAAATCCTCACTTTGAGGAAAATCATCATCATCACCATTGGTGCCTTTAAATTCACCACTTGGAAAAGAGTGTCCACAATTAGCATAATCATCTTTAGTACTTTTAAAATTCCCACTTGAGAGAAATTATTCACCATCCTCATTAGTTACTTGAAAATCCTCACTTGGAGGAAAATCTACTTCATCCTCATCAATACTTTGAAAATCCTCACTTGGAGGAAAATCATCATCATCAACATTGTTTCCTTTAAATTCTTCACTCGGGAAAAAGTGGCCACCATTGGCATCATCATGTTCACTACTTTTAAAATCCCCACTTAAGGGAAATTATTCATCATCCTCATTAGTTCCTTGAAAATCCTCACTTGGAGGAAAATCTACATCATCCTCATCAGTACCTTGAAAATCTTCACTTGGAGGAAGATCATCATCATCAACATTATTGCCTTTAAATTCCCTAGTCGGGAAAGAATGTCCATCGTTGGCATAATCATCTTCACTACTTTTAAAATCCCCACTTGAGTGAAATTTTTCATCGTCCTCATTAGTGCCTTGAAAATCCTCACTTGGAGGAAAACCTTCACCATCCTTATTAGTGCCTTGAAAATCCTCACTTGGAGGAAAACCTTCACCGTCCTTATTAGTACCTTGAAAATATTCACTTGGAGGAAAATTATCATCCCAATCAAATCAAAGTCTTCACTTGGATCTATATTTTGAGTATTTTCATTATTATTAAATTGTTGAACATATTGATCGCCATCATATTCCTCCTCTTTATCATAGGTTCCTTAAAAGTCCTCTGATTTAGGAATTTCCTGATGAACATGTTGAATATCATTGTTTGCACTGTGATCAAACTTCTGACTAGGTGAAAAATATTAAAAAATCCATCATCCTCATTAGTGCCTTGAAAATCCTCACTTGGAGGAAAAATTTCATCATCATCATCAGTACCTTGAAAATCCTCACTTGGAGGAAAATCGTCATCATCAACATTGCTACCTTTAAATTCCCCACTCGAGAAAGAGTTTCCACCATTGGCATAATCATCTTCGGTGCTTTTGAAATCCCCACTTGAGGTAAATTATTCATCATCCTCCTTAGTGCCTTGCAAATCCTCACTTTGAAGAAAATCATCATCATCACCATTGGTGCCTTTAAATTCCCCACTTGGAAAAGAGTGTCCACCATTAGCATAATCATCTTCAGTACTTTTAAAATCCCCACTTGAGGGAAATTATTCACCATCCTCATTAGTTAATTGAAAATCCTCACTTGGAGGAAAATCTACATCATCCTCATCAATACTTTGAAAATCCTCACTTGGAGGAAAATCATCATCATCAACATTGTTTCCTTTAAATTCTTCACTCGGGAAAAAGTGGCCACCATTGGCATAATCATGTTCACTAATTTTAAATTCTCCACTTGAGGGAAATTATTCTTCATCCTCATTAGTTCCTTGAAAATCCTCACTTTGAGGAAAATCTTCATCATCCTCATCAGTACCCTGAAAATCCTCACTTGGAGGAAAATCATCATTATCAGCATTGTTGTCTTTAAATTCCCCAGTCAGGAAAGAGTTTCCATCGTTGGAATAATCATCTTCACTACTTTTAAAATCCCCACTTGAGTGAAATTTTTCATTGTCCTCCTTAGTTCCTTGAAAATATTCACTTGGAGGAAAACCTTCACCATCCTCATTAGTCCCTTGAAAATATTCACTTGGAGGAAATTTATCATCCCAATCAAATCAAAGTCTTCACTTGGATCTATATTTTGAGTATTTTCAATATTATTAAATTGTTGAATAGATTGATCTCCATCATATTCCTCCTCTTTATCATTGGTTCCTTCAAATTCCTATGATTTAGGACTTTCCTGATGAACATGTTGAATATCATTGCTTGCATTGTGATCAAACTTATGACTAGGTGAAAAATATGACTCCTCGTTTACATCACAAGTATTCCCATTGCATTTGGTGGTTCTAAAAGAAGAGGTATGTGAACAATATGTTGCTGACTCAGAAATAAATTCTTCTTTATCTGATGAAGCCATCGCTTCTCAATAAGAACAAGGAATGATACAAATGCTAAGTCTCCCAATGACAATATTATAACTTGTAGAATGAATTGTTCCCCCCAAAATATTCCCTCCAAACCTCCCCCCATTTTTGCTTCCAAAATTTTCCCACCAATTTTTCCCTCTAATATTTTCCCTTCAAAATTAAATAAAACTTTGACTCTGTTAATTCGTTATTTATTAGTTAATTCCAATATTTTTCATGTTTTTTAATTTATCTCACATTCATTAAACTTAGCAATGATTCATATAATATTAGGTATATATATACACACTCATCTTCTTTTTTATTTATTCTGTATTCATTAAACCTAACAGTAATTCGCATAACCTTTGTTCTATATACAAACTCTCGTTTTGTATGTTTACATTGCGTTAAATATTGGGTAGCATTCGTTAAATAGTTTGGAGCAATCTACAACGGAGACACATCAAAGAGACATTGGAGGAGAATCTATCATTTTAGAGGTTAATATTTTTTTTCATTCTTACCATTTACCAAAAAAAATTATATAAGACCAACTTTGTATTATTAATAATAATAATAATCTATTTTTAAGGTCACGGCCAAGCCACACCAAATTGGTGTATGAGACCCCCTTGTTTGTGGGACAAGGGACCCCCTCTGCCCAGTGATTTGACTGGTAAAGTCTACGAAGGTATACATACCATACCCCCCTCTGGATTTGAACTTGTGACCTCTTAGGAGGAAAGACATGTTCTTAACCATTAGGCCCGCTTAGGCTGTACCCTAAAATATGAGATGTTTTTATGAGAAAATCATCAGAAACCCTAAAATATATGAGACTTTTTTTCTAAAGAAATCACAATTTTTAAAATATTTTTAGACCTTTTTGAAAGAAATTTTTAAAAAAATTGTAGGATTTTAAGAAGAAAAAATGAAAAAAAGAACAAATTTTAGTGTATCTTTTATAAAATTTGTATAGTTTTATTGTTTTTCAATATCTTTTTTTTTTGTTTTGGCTCATGGGGGTTAGTGGGGGCGATGCCCCTCCATGAGGGACCAAGTCCTAGTACCATGGGGGCCAAGACTTGGCCTACAGGGAATTGGGGCGATGTCTAGCATCGCCCCAGCATCCCCCTCGCAGCCAAGTCCTGATCATAGGGGCCAGGACTTGGTCATAGGGGGGGGATGGGGCGACGTCTGACATCACCCCAGTATCCCATAGATCAAGTCCCCAACTCCCAGCATCACCCCCAATACCCCACAAGTCAAGTAATTGTTTTTTTAAGTTCAAATTTTATAGTCTATGATTTTATTCCTTTTTTATAATATAAACATTTTTCCATCATTATTATAAAGATCTAATTTGTTTTTTTTTATTTTTCATATAGGAAAAATGGAAGGAAAGAAAATATTTGTGAATGTATTTGGATCAAGACCTGCAATAATGGCATCCAAAATTTCAACTAGGGCCTCCATCAATGTTAGGCAACAAATTGATAACACGTTTGTTCAAATTCTAACACCTGAGCTCTCAAGAGAAATGAAGAATGTTAGAGAGTGGAAATATGTCAAAGGTGAAAAAAATGGAACATTCTTGGTTTGTTAAAGACAAACAAGGAAACAATGGAGAACATATATATTTGTATTGTGTTGAGTTTGAACATATGCAAGGAAATTATCAGGCAATTTGTTTGTTACAAAATATATGTTTCGTGTCAGACATAGATATTGTTTATGCACTTGTAAAACAAGTCGGGACTTGTATCAAGACTAGATATTGTTTCAAGTTGAGCAATTATAATAGGGATGAATGTTCTACATAATTATGTGCATCTATCGTTGAAGACATTGAGAGAGAAAATATAAGTTTGTTTATTTTATTTTTTTGTATAATGTGTTATTATAAGTCTGATGATAATTTTTTTATTTTGTTTAACACGGAAATGCTAAATTTTTTTTTTACAGGATTTTTCTATGTGAATTTCACATATGTTAGTGAGGATCTACTCTACAGAGAAAAATATCATGGAAGTCATCAATTCTTTTCATATTGATATGGCAAAAGAAGGAAGGAAAAAGAAACAAACAGTAAAAGAGGTTGAAGTTGCAAGAGTAGACAAACAAGAACAGAAAAGAAGAAAGAAAAGTTCTCATTCTAGAAATCCTAGAAAGGTTACATTTGAATATAAGGAAACTCCAAATGAATATTTTGTTGATATTAGTCCCAATCAGGTTATCACTCCTTCTCGCGAGAAGAATAAATAAGAGAAACACAAAAGAGTGATACCCAGGGATGATTCCATTCCTATTGATTATGAAGAGATGGTTGATTTAGATTAAACACATTTAAATCATAAGAGGAGGAAATCAAATGTTGTTGATCATGAAGAAGTCATGTTTAGCTTTGAATATCATAATGAAAGTCCTAAAGGTAGTAGAGAAATAATAACGTTAGGTGTTGATCTAGAGGATGGTATTATGAAAAAAACACAAAATTTCATTCTAAATTGATTGAGGATGACCAACTTAATTGATGATGGACATACATTTCAGTTGAATGTGAAGCAGCTTTATAAACCCACAGAAGGGAGAGAAAATATCAAATTAGAAAACCGCATCACTTAGTACATATTCACAATTTGAAAGCATTGATTAGGTACAATCCATATGCACATGTGGTTGACTACCTAGTTCTTCTTGACCCAATGGAAGTTCCTAGTAGGGATAAATTTGATAGATCAAATTGTTTTGACTATAAATATTATGTGAATGGAGGAAATCATTCTACAGAGGCTAGAAGAGAATTGATGCAAGAGTATCCCAATAACCATGTTTTTGAGACAGTCAAATGTATAATTTATGGTGGTTTAACAAATGCAAAAGAAAAGTTATTGTCATGGGATCATAACACAGATCATAATCAGTACAGGATGTCCATGACTTTCATTCAAACGATGAGATTTATCCATAATGAGTCTTCTTAATTGTGTGGTGGGGAGAGATCAAATGTTGATGAGAAGTTTCAGAAGCAACATTGTATTGAAAATAGGATTCCCAACTGATGAGGAAAATGCAAAAGAAAAAAATCGCAAAGGAAGTGATGCATTCAAAGCTTTGGATATCTATTTTCAATTGGGATTTAGAACTGGACAAGTATGGGATTTGGTATGTGATATCTTCATCCTATGGGAAAATATTGTTATTAAAAATTAGAGGGTTAAGAAGGATAAACCTTTAATATGTAGCACAAGTAAGACAAGTCCTGAAATCAAGAATTTGTTAGAAGATATGACTATAACACCATGGACAATGATACAAGGAGTGAAGGATGAGACACTTATCATAGCTATATTATCATGTGTAAGGTCAGGTGAATTATCAATGGAAGAAATGTGTGATGAATTTAAAAATTAAGTTTGTTGAGTTATTTCTTATTTATGTTTGGATTAGAAAATCATTTTTTTCTAGTTTAATATATCGATGTTCTACGTACTTTATTATATATATCATTATAACATTATTATTTATTATTATTTAGTCACAAGGTGTATATGAGAATACAAGAGGAAATGGTTTAAGATGTTGAATGAAGAGAGYTGGGATGATGTTAGACTCAACTATCYAGATTCAATCTCTACAACAACAGTGAAACAATTTTTTGYTGCATTCAAAAAGGTATGTTGATTTATTACATTCATATTATTCATTTGTAGGTTAATTTATTTCTATTTTATTAGTTATAGATATATAAMTACATGTTTGTTTGYTTCATTAAATATGTCAAAGAATAATGCAGATGGAGTACCTGAAACCTTCAAAATTTATTTAAAAAGCCAAGTTTGAAAGAGAAAGAAGGAGACATGCTCGAAATGTTGAAATTGATGACACCCTTGATCACTACATTTGAAATGGGTTCGACATTGTTCAGAATAAAGTGATATTAGGTTATTGTGAAAAAATTGCAAATATTGTTCCTAAAAATGAAGACTCCATAATTATTGTGGATATCCCTCATGGTTATAATATCCAAAACATTGGATATGACAGTGAGTCTTATACTTACCAAGCTTTAAATAAAGTGGTTATTGGATTTATAGAAGTCACAAAATCACCATCTTGGATATTTATGGTTTTTCATTTAGACACACAACAAGGATTAGTACAATCAAGCTTCAAGGGAAAAGAAAAGGCAGGGATGCAGCTTTTTGGTAATTTATTGTAAGTGTATGTTTAGCGGTTAAGATTAGAAGTCAATTTTATTAATTATTTAATTGAATTTGCACCTATTTATGTTATAGCCACAAGCCTAATATTCAAATCTCCAATATAGAACCATTTACACGTGATATTGAGAGCATACATCTTGCAAGATGGACAAAAGATGATTCTTATAATTCTATTCTTGTCAATGTAAAGGATGGAGGGAAGCCTAGTAGTTTATTGGTTTACAATGTTGTGGCTAGAAAGATAACATATGAGGAAAAGGATAAAGGAGAGATTGTTAACATTTATCAAAATCCACAAACACTAATTAATTATCTTATAGATACATTTTCAAATGAAGGAGATTGGGTTTTGGATTTGTTCTCGGGTTCAAGTAAGACTTATGATATAACATTTATGAAATCATACTTCAATCTTTATTATTTTTAATTTATGGTTTTTTACATTATTTAACTTAATTATTTATTTTTTATTTAGTGATTAGGTACAAAACTAGCATGTTTCTTACAGAAAGGAAGAAACTGCATAGCCATTAAAAGTGACCCACTACAATTTGGTTTTATTCAACAAACAATTAATGTTATTACATCTCTTCCAAATGAAATGCAAGAAATTGGCTTGAGGAAAGGGTATTTTAATTAATCAAAGGTGGCAAAAATTTCAAAGGAACCTCAAGTAGAATTAGGAGGATTGATTGGAAATGATCACTTTGGAGAACTTGCAGATATCAAAAACTCAATGGAAGAGGAAAATGACACAATGGAAGCATAGAATGATTTCCAAGAAAATGATGATATGTCTCTTGATAATGATGAATTTGGGATATATGATATTGTTGATTAGTTTTAAGATGCCCTTGAAAACGATGTTCAATTTTGCAAATTTTTTATGAGCTATAATTGTAATGTTTTGACTTTCAAATTTTAAAATAAGAATGAATATGTATCTATTGTTGTTTTATGATGATTTTTTTTTATTATTCTCCTTTTACTTTTATTTGTATGTGAATCAATATACTAGGGAAAATGACATTAAATGTTGTCAATTTTTTACTTCAAATGTATAAAAATATGGAAAACAATGTTAAATTTTTTTTAATTTTTCACTTTTTTTGTTCAATTATGTCCATAAAAATGTTTTATTTGGAATGTTATTTTAAATGGATAGTTTCCAAAATGTATAGGTTTTTTATTATATATGGTTTTGAAATGTTTTTTTTTGCTAAATATTTAAAAATAGTGTTATTTAATTACAATTATTTCCTATGTATTGAAGTAAAGGTAAAAAATGTGTTAAAAATAATATTTTACACTATATTTAAAAGGTATGGCACCATAAATTAATTAAGGAGATATAATTATATGAAAAATATTAATTTCAAAAAAGTAAATGATATACAACATTTTTAACATTGAAAAAAGCATGCAAAAATGATTAAAACATGGTTGAAAAAAAAAACGATTTAGAAAAAATTGAAAATAGTTGAAAAAATAAGCATTTAAAAAAAATGTGGATACATTATGGACAAGAAGATTTAAAATATTT
>JASDQU010242655.1:108883-125935 GCA_032191745.1 Picea mariana
CATGTCATTGACATACAAAGCTACATATATGAAACACCCACCTTCTTCTTTGGAATATATGCAGTGATCAACTTTGCTTCTCACAAATCCCAAACTAAGGATGTATGTTTCAAACTTTTGGTACCCCATCCTTGGCGATTGCTTTAGACCATAAAGGGATATTTTAAGTTTGCACACCAACTCTTGCTTTCCCTTTACTACAAATCCTTCAGGATGTTTCATGTAGATTTCTTCTTCCAGGTCCCCATGTAGGAACGTTGTCTTCACATCCATCTGTTCTATATCCAGATTGAATGCTACAACAAGAGACATTAGTACTCTAATGGAAGTTAGTTTTTCAACAGGGGAAAAAATCTTACCGAAGTTGACTCCCTCAACTTGGGAATATCCTTTCACTACCAGTCGAGCTTTGAACTTCTCGACTTGCCCTAGAACATTCATCTTCTTCTTGAACACCCACTTGCTACCGACGAGCTTTCTTCCACTAGGTAACTTGAATAAATCCCATGTCTCATTCTTGTACAAGGATTCCATCTCTTCGACCATGGAATCCTTCCAAATTTTACCCTTTATTGAGTCGACTGCATCACCAACTGACTTGGGCTCATCGTCGATGGAAGTTAACACGAATGTGAAACGAAATTCAGGAGGACTATACCTTTCGACTGGTTTTCTTGATATTTCTGATCTCCTTATCACCAGAGTCAATTGTTCCACCTCTTCCTCAGATTCAGTCGACTCATCTAAATCATCTTCTTCATTCCTTAGTTCAAACCACACTGTATCCGGATTATTCTCGATCTAAATAGTTTCTTTAGGATCAAAGTTACCTCTGACTTCTCTGAAGACCACATCTCGATTGTACATTGTTCTCCTTGATGCAGGATCCTAGAGATTATATCCTTTCATCCCTTCTTTGTATCCGATGAAAATACATTTGACTGCCTTCTTGACTAGCTTGCTCCTCTTTTCCTTGGGAACATACACAAATGCATCACAGCCAACTACTTTGAGATGTGCCACCAACAAATTCTTACCATACCATACCTCATTTTGAGTCTTGTCCACTAGCGTCGACAAAGGAGACATATTCACCAAATATCTTGCAGTCTTGACTGCCTCTGCCTAGAATTGTTGTGCGATCCCAACACCACTAAGCATGCTCCTTTCCTTATCCATCAACGTTTTGTTCATTCTCTCAACAACTCCATTTTATGTGGGGTATATGTTGTGGTATTTTGGCGTGCTATTCCACACTGCTTACAAAATCGATCAAATTCCTTTCCATAGAATTCAACACCGTTGTCAGTTCGCAACACTTTAATCCTATTCTCTGTTTGGATTTCCACAAGAGATTTAAACTCCTTAAATATATCGAAAACCTCTGATTTGTTCCTCGGGAAATATATCCATATCTTCCTGGAAAAATTATCTATGAAGGAGACATAATACATGGATCCACCAAGTGAAGGCATTGTAACCGATCCAAACACATCACTATGCACCAATTCTAGAATCCCATTTTCCCTTGTTCCTCCAGATGGGAACCTCACTTGACTTTGTTTCCCATATATGCAATGTTCAAAAATATCAACTTCTAAAACACATTCAGGAAAACCTTAGACCATACCTTTTCTTTGTATAGCTCGAAGTCCTTTTTCTCCAATGTGTCCCATCCTCTCATGCCATATCCTGGTCAGGTTGATTTCATCATGTCTTATCAAGTCGATTTGAACCGAGTTATCTCGAGTCGATTTGTGTCGATTTCAGGGGCAACAATTTTGTTGCATCCAATCAAGTCAACATTCCCTAACATCTTGTACATGGTACCAATCTGAACTCCCTTCATTAATACCATCGCACCTCTAACCATATTGCATGAATCCTTCTGAAATAGAGTATGCACACCTGCATCACTCATCTTGCTGACAAATATCAGGTTTTTTTCCAAAATAGGAATGGGTAGCACACCTGGAAGGGTTCTTTTCCTCCCATCCCGCAGTTTCAGTCAGACTCTTCCCTGTCCGACAATTCTAGTTGTCAAGTCGTCCCCCAAGAACACATCACCCCAACATATCGTTTATATTCACAAAACCATTCTTTATGTGGTGTCATATTATAGGATGCTCCTGAGTCGATCAACCAAACATATTGATCTGACTATGTATTGGTCAACGACATGTACACATCACCTCCCTTGTCTAAGGTCATATTTCTCGTCGGATCCAACACTGACTTATGTTGCCTTCGACTTACAATCCTTTTTATAATGCCCAACTTTACCTCATTTCAAACATATTTGTGTTGACTGAACTAGGGATTTAGATCTACCCTTCGACTTAGAATTTCTATCAAAGAATCTACCTTTATCTCTTTCTACAATTCGACCTCTCACTACCAGAGCATATTTGATCGATCCTTCCATGTTCTTCCTTCTCATTTCTTCCAACAACATAGAAGAAACCACATCCTCTAGCGCTAGTGTGGTTGTATTACTCCCAATAGTCACGACTAAGCTATCCCACGAGTTTGGAAAAAAACATAATAGGATGACACACTTCTCCTTATCAATGATCTTTATATACATAGATGATAACTGGATTAACATTGTATTAAACACATTTAAATGCTCAGTCACTGAACTACCATCACTCATCCTCAGAAGATACAATTTCTTTCTGAGAAACAACTTATTTACCAAAGATTTTGACTAGTATAAGCTTGTCAGCTTGTCCCACAATTTTTTGTCTAAATATTCACCTGAGACATTCAACAACACCGAATCTGAAAGACAAAGTTGAATTGTACTTCTTTCTCTTCTTTCTAGTTTCTCCTATTCTTCCATTGACATGCATGTTGGTTGGGTACCTAGACAGACCGTTGTCCATTGTTCTCAATCTACAAGAATATCTTCCATTTTAAGCTTCCAAAGCTCAAAATTCTAGCCATTGAATCTTTTTATCTCTATTCTGAAACTGCTCACCATTCGTTACTGCGATCTTTAACACAATTTATAACTTACGACTCTTACTGTACCTAGGGTTTAGTTCTCATATTCAATATTTGAAAATCCATATCTGATATACTCGCCAAAGCATAATACCGCTATAATAAATCACTTTTCAGGAGAGACCTAATCTCTGATACCACATGTTAGGAAATGAAAGACACTTCCACACTAATCCTAGTAGAAGAGAGGAAGAATTTAATCTAGAAATCAAATGACACAAGAAATCACACAATACACTGAGATTTTAACCTAGAAATCCTTAACCGGGAAAACCAACATTCCTTTGAGCATTCTGCTCTCTTGTTGTCTTATTCATTTAGAATAAAAGGTTACATGTCTAGCCTTGGTCCACACTTAAGACACAATCGACATCATACCCTCTTGCATAGGAAAGAACAACCCTATAGCCAATTCGGCTTACATATGCATGAACAACAACCTACACTTACACATGCATTAACCTGCAAAAGTTAATTCTACGATTACCTAACAACAATATTATCCTTTATGGCCTTATAACATGCCTGCTTATAGTCTTTACAACAGGAAAAACCCTAAAGATTGGCAACCAAAAAATGGTTGCAGATCCATGCATATTATTGGCTACAAATCCCGCAAATCCCAGGATTATGTTGCATTCAACTCCAAGTTGGGTTTACCAGTCAATTACCAATCGACCTTCATTCGGTGTCTATTCGGTCGTCTCACACCTGCACTCGACCTCTTGTTAGTTGACTTGTCATCGATATATTCGACTTCAACTTTACCTGTTCGACTCCCTCAACCTTCAACTTGATATCGATCTACCTCGACTTCAACCTGCTGTTGATCCACCTCAACTTCGACTTGCTGTCGATCCACCTCGACTTTGACTGTTAGTCTATTCACCTTGACTAGACTTTCACTGCAAAGAATATAACAACCCAACACTTGTTGTACCTTAGCTTGAATTCTTCAATTGTACCAACCAGTTCTCCATACTTCTATAATCATGGGTGGTTGGCTTTTCAACTACCAACCTCCTTCCTTAACTGATTTTTGGGAAAATGGGGAGAAAGAATATTCAAGATTAACTTTTTGGCAATTTGGAAAAATGATTCTCTTTGGTGAACGTTAACTTTTGATGGGAAAGGAAATTGTCCAATCCCCTCACCAGTTTCCACTCATGTCATCATGGCCAGTACCAATGATCCACCCTTTAGTCATTTTGTTAGGTAATTTTCATTAATTAATCAAAATACATTTATATTGTTTGTCTATTCGAATCTTAAGTCATAATTATAATTACAAACCGGGGGAAAACAAGTACGTTACAATTCCCTCCCCCTTAAAGGAACATCGTCCTCAGTGTTCTACCATTCACATTTGATATTTATACAGTAAAAAAAAATGGGTATGCCACTCTCATGGAATCCTTCAGTTCCCATGTAGCCCCATCTGCTCGAAAGTGCCTCCATTGCACCTTGAACTATGTGATGGCTCGGTTCCAGAGAAACATCTCCTTCCTATATAATATGCATTGAGGCTTAGAATGAAATTATCCTTCAAGTTCCACCTGTATCATAGTCCAATCAATAATGTGATTAGAATTGTGAACATATTTCTTAAGTAATGTTACATGGAACANATGTGCTTTAACAGTAGGTGGTAAGGAAATCTAGTATGCCACTAGTTCCACTCTCTCTAGAACCTTGAATGGTCCATAGTAGCGGGGTGATAGTTTAGCACAAGTTCCCATCCTTAGAGAACTTATGTTGGGCTTAACATTGATGTAGATGTGGTCTCCCACTTTGAGCTCCTTATGAGCTCGATTTTTTTTAGCATAACTCTTCTGTCTATTGTGTGTTGCCTTCAAGTTTTGTCTGATTATGGACAGCTCATGTTCCATTTATTTCAACATATTTGGTCCCACTGTAATCTGGTCCATCGGGTTATCCCAGGTGATTGGAATTTTACATTTCTTTCCATATAAGGATTCAAAGGGACTCATTTTTAGAGAATCTTGGTAGCCATTATTAAAGACAAACTCTATTGGGGATAAGTAATCTTCCCACTTCATGGATTCGTACATAACATATCTTCCATCACTCTGTTAACTCTTTCTATTTTCCCATTTGTCTGAGGGTGGTAGGCAGTGATGAAAGCAACCATGTCCCAAATCTTGCAAATAAAACCTTCCAAAAGCTGGATGTGAATTTGGCATCTTGATTTGATATGATTGTCTTGGCATGCCATCTAACCTAAAAAATTCCTTTATAAAGATATTTGCAATATCAATTGCTTTGTAGGTGGATTTCACTAGAATAAAGTGAGTTGTCTTTCTCAAATTATCCACTACTACCATGATTTCATTATGTTGCTTCGTTATCCTTGGAAATCCAGTGATGAATTCCATAGATATGATTTCCCACTTCCATTCCAGAATCGACAATACTTGCAACATCCCTACTAGATGCATATGCTCAACCTTAATCGGTTAGCATTCTAGGCACTTGGAAATGTATTTTGCAATTTATTTTTTCATCCTAGGCCAATAGTATAGATTTATTACAGTTGTTATCATTTTCTAATAACCCGAGTGACCTACACATTGTATTTTATTGAACTCATTCATTATGAGATCCCTTAATTCAGTTGCATTGGGTATGTACAACCTGTTTTTATATATCAGTAATCCATCCCCTATTATCTTATATGATTCACAATTTTTCCCCCTCTTGGCTCTTTCTCCAAGCCTTCCTTTATGAACTTGAAGTGTTCATCACTTTGTAGGGCACTTCTGATTCTATGCTTTATGTCCGACTCACATACAATAGTTGTTTCTAGATGTATTGTTTGCATGCTCTGACTAAATGCATCTTCCACTCAATTTTCCTTTCCTTTAATATGTCATAATTCAAAATCAAATTCGCTAATTAGAGCCATCCACCTGGTTTATCTAGCATTTAGACGGGGTTGTTCAAACAAGTACTTTAACTCACTGTGGTTTGTTATCAACACAAACCTTCTTCCAAGCAAGTAGTGTATCCATGTCTTCAAGGCATGCACAATGGTTGCAAGCTCCAGATCATGAGTAACATAGTATTTCTCCTGCTCATTTAGTTTCCTAGATTCATAATTGACTACATGCCCTTCTTGCATGAGGACTCCACTGAGCCCTTCCTTACAAGAATATGTCAAACCAAGAAGTCCTTATCTGGATCTACAATCTTTAAGACAAGTTCATTGGTAAAAAAATGTTTTAGTTGTTGGAAACTTGTTTAACATTCTACTCACCATACATGCTTCAGTCCCTTTCTTTGCAATGAAGTGATTGGATGGTCAATCTTTTTAAATCCTTGGATGAAACTTATATAGTATCCAACCAATCCCATAAATGATCGTACTTCAAACACATTTTGAGAATCAATCCATTCCATGATTTACTTAATCTCCTCAGTGTCTACTACAACTCCTTCTTATGAGATCACATGGGCTATGTAATGGATATGTCTCTGAAATAAATCACACTTGTTGTACCTGGAATACAACTAGTGCTCTCTCAATATTTGCAATACTAACTTGAGGTTCTCCTCATGCTCTTCCTTGTTCTTGAAATGAATCATAATATCATCAATAAAGACTAAAAAAACCTTTTCCAAGTACATACTAAGGATGTCGTTCATTAGGAACATAAATGTAGTTGGTGCATTGGTAAGTCCAAAGGGAACCACTAAAATATCATACCTTGTTCTGAATGTAGTTTTATAAATATCCTCATCCTTGATTCAGACCTGATGATTTCCAGACCTCAAATCTATCTTAGAAAACACTATGGCCACTCTCATATGATTGAAGATGTCATCGATCCCAGGCAATGGATATTTGTTCTTAATGGTCATCTTGTTTAATTATCTATAATCAGTGCATAACCTAAGAGTGCCATCTGTTTTCTTGACAAACAATGTTGGTGCTCTCCATGGGGACACACTGGGTCTAATATATCCCTTGTCTAACATTTCTTTCAATTTCATTTTCATCCCCACCAATTCAGGCGTGCTCATCATCTAAGGTACCTTAGACACGGATATTGCTCCTAGCATAATCTCTATAGAAAAATCAATATCTCTTTTAGGATGAAGTCATGATATTTCCTCTAGGAATATATCTTTGTACTCATATAGAAATGGATGGTCTTCAATTTTTAGATTTTTATCTTCTGTTGAATTTAATACATGTATGGAATAAATTGGACATCCCTTCCTGCAATATTTCTTCAGCTGAAGTGTTGAGATTTTCCTTACTGATATAGGTTTTTCGATGCCCTATAAGTTCCTTTCATTTCCTTCTTCATCTTCACATTTCAGGGTCTTGTTAAAACAATCCAATTTAGCTTTATGTACTTCCAACCATTCCATACCAATCAACGTATCATATGACCCCAATGGTAGTACATTTAATGTTTCTTGCATGTGCAATCCATTCATCTCAAATTGGCATGCTTCTATTACTTTAGTCTACACTTTTCTCTTGGTTCTTGTAGCTAACTTAACCAACCATGACTTTGCATGCTTACTTTTTTGTAACATGCTTCACCAATTTTTGGTGCAATATCACTAAGGTTAGAATCTGGGTCAATCAAAATTGAAATAGCTCGGTGGGAAATTATACCTTCCATCTCTACCATTGATGCTTGATGGTATGCTTGTCGATTCTCGACAACTGCATATATTTGGGGTACACTTCTGACTACGTCATAAAAAGTGGTAACCTCTTTCACATTGTAGATAATCCTATGATCATTGTTCATGTGAGGACACTCTCTTAACATGTGTTCTTCTCCACCACCCCAACATTTTAGTGGTCCTTTCTTCCATTCTTCTATCTTTTATTTTTTAGGTTTTGTTGGTCTATTCCCACTTCGAGTGGAAAAATTTCACTGATGCATGATTTTTGTTGGATACCAAGACTGGGTGCTCTTTCCTGGATTCTTATACTGTGATGATTTAAATCATCTCTTTTTAAACCAAGTCTTGTCCTTCCTCTTCCAGTCCTTGTGAGGCTCATGCTTATGATTTGACTGTTCATAACAGTACTTAGCCTTTTGAATGGCGTCATCAAGTGTTTTGGGCTCATCAAATTCAATTATGTCCTCAAAGGACCGTGGAAACCCATTGAGAAAGCGTTGTGTCTTTATCTTCTCATTTTTTATATATGGAACATATCAAAACAACTCTATGAATATTTTGACATACTCATACATGGTGAGTCGCCCCAATTTATGCTCATGGAATTACTTAATCTTTCCATGATAGTGTCTTTCTGATAGATATGCCCTCCTGAAATATTTATTGAATTGCTTCTAGGTTAGCTTCTTCTCATTAATCCCTTTGACACTCTTAAGGTCTTCTCACCATATGGAAGGTCCTCCATTTAGGTCAATTATGACTACTCTTTCCTTCATATTCCCAAAGTAATTTTGTACTCGGAAATATTTCTTGAATCCCAGTAGCCATGTCTCTGCTTCCTCACCCGTCTTCATTTCTCCATCAAATGTGTGTGGATTTTCCTTCTTGAATTCCTTGGATAGGGAACTCTTAGAATGACTCTTCCTCCTTTTCTTATGGGTACCTGAACCAATCTCATTATTGGAAAGTCTTTTAGAAGTGGCAGTCTTCTCACTGGAGCGATCTATAAGAGAGTCTTCACCATTTATGTCCCTCTTGGAATTCTTGTGCCTTTTCCTTGAGTATTGGCCCATGCTTTTGGATTTCTTATGGGATTTGCAGCTTCCCAGAGTGATGTATTTCTAGATTGTTGGCAGCTGCCCCTTGCTGCAACTTTTTTTGTATTTTAGACAAACTTTTAATAAATAATTCATTCAACTATGTTTGCTTCTCTTGTGCTCTAATGAGATTCTCATTATCAACCCTATAGCTCTGAATTTCATCCTTCAGACTTCTCACTATCTTTACCAAATCTAGAAGAGTTTTTATATCCCTCCTCTTATCATATTCCTCATCTCCTATTCACGAGGCTTCTTCCATGTCGCGATGTATCGTTCTGTTGATATCTTCTTCACTTTAATGTATCTTCTAAGTGTTGAAATAACAAGCCACCGTTAGCTTATCATAACATTTGAATACATACACACACACACACACACTTCGCCTTACTGAGGGTTTTGATTGGCCTATAGCATCCCAAAGTCAAAACTATGTTCTTGTTGCCAAATAAACTTAGAACTTGTTGTTAGTGCACATCAATATAATTTATTTACACAGGAACCATTCTAATTCAAAACAAGGAAGAAGGCATAAAATTATGAAAAATAAAAACTATTATACTTCTTCTAAATAATCATAGTTTTACAATCACCATCTTAGGAAAACTTGGGCATAAAATTCTTAGTGCATTCATCATATCTTTGGCATAAAATTATTTGTGGTCAGTTTCTATCCCACTCAGGTCTAGTGTTTGAACCACCGCTTTGACACCACTCTGTAACACACTCAACCCCCTAATCATCATTACGCTGGTGGGGCATACAAAATTCTTCCAAATTGCCTTAAAATTTCCTTCCTTAAAGTGATTTCACTCACCGAATTTGATCTTATGGATCAATTCTTCTCCTCAAGAGATCTCCAATGATTGTCTCCATGCTCAATTTTGATCTCTATAGAGAAAGCTATGGCCTCCTGAAGTTCTAGGGCTTGACCCTAGAGATGGCATCATCAGGATATGTGGCCTCCATGTGGACCCTATAACATGTGTCATCCGACGTGGATACCTTCTATGATGAAGGGGTTGAAGGACCCCACATCCAATAGGAAATTTTTTTAAGAATCACCTTTAAAGGCTTGAATGGATCCAAACACCCCAAATCACCTTTTTATTTCAAAAATCCAGATGTCGGATGAGCGTTCCTCCTACAAAAAACTACACATATGGAACCGAGACCATCCAAATATTAAAAAATTTAGATATCCCTTTAAACACCCTTTGAAAACGAAAATCCAGATACTCGTTAAAGCGTCAGAGCATTGAACTCATAATATAACTCTGCAATGGGAACCATGACAATCCGAATATCAGAGAATCCAGAAAATCCCAAGAGGCAACCTCATAAAAGAAAATCCGGATCCAAAAGTATACCTTCCATCTCTACTACTAATGCTTGATGGTATGCTTGTCGATTCTCGACAACTGCATATATTTGGGGTACACTTCTGGCTACGTCATCAACATTGGTAACCTCCTTCACATTGTAGATCCTCCTATGATCATTCTTCATGTGAGGACAATCTCTTAACACGTGTTCTTCTCCACCACCCCAACATTTTAATGGTCCTTTCTTCCATTCTTCTATCTTTTATTTTTTGTGTTTTGTTGGTCTATTCCCACTTTGGGTGGGATAATTTCACTGATGCATGATTTTTGTTGAATACCTATGCTGGGTGCTCTTTCCTGGATTCTTATACCATGACGATTTAAATCCTCTCTTTTTAAACCAAGTCTTATCCTTCCTATTCCAGTCCTTGTGAGGTTCATGCTTATGCTTTGACTGTTCATAGCAGTACTTAGCCTTTTGAATGGTGTCATCAAGTGTTTTGGGCTCATCAAATTCAATTATGTCCTCAATGTGGCAACCCATTGAGAAAGTGTTGTGTCTTTATCTTCTCATCTTTTATATATGGAACATATCTTAACAACTCTATGAATATTTTGACATACTCATCCATGGTGAGCCGCCCCAATTTATGTTCATGGAATTACTTAATCTTTCCATCATAGTATCTTTTTGATAGATATGCCCTCCTGAAATATATCTTGAACTTATTCTAGGTTATATTCTTCGAATTAATCCCTTTGACACTCTTAAGGTCTTCTCACCAGATGGAAGGTCCTCCATTTAGGTTAAATATGACTACTTTTTCCTTCATATTCTCGAAGTAATTTTGTACTCGAAAATATTTCTTCAATCCCAATAGCCATGTCTCTGCTTCCTCACTTGTCTTCATTTCTCCATCAAATGTGGGTGGATTTTCCTTCTTGAATTCCCTGGAGAGGGAACTCTTAGAATGAATCTTCTTCCTTTTCTTATGGGTACCTGAACCAATCTCATTGTTGGAAAGTCTTTTAGAAGTGGCAGTCTTCTTACTGGAGGAATCGATAAGAGAGTCTTCACCATTTATGTCCCTCTTGGAATTCTTGTGCCTTTTCCTTGAGTATTGGCCCATGCTTTTGGATTTCTAATGGGATTTGCTGCTTCCCAGAGTGATGTATTTCTACATTGTTGGCAGTTGGACCTTACTGTAACTACTTTTTTATTTCAGATAAACTTTTAAGAAATAAATCATTCAATTTTGTCTGCTTCTCTTGTGCTCTAATGAGCTTCGCATTATCAACCCTATAGCTCTGAAGTTCATCCTTTAGACTTCTCACTGTCTTTACCAAATCTAGAGGAGTTTATATATCCCTCCTCTTATCATATTCCTCATCTCCGATTCGTGAGGTTTCTTCCATGTCATGATGTATCGTTCTGTTGATATCTTCTTCACTTTAATGTATCTTCTAAGTGCTGAAATAACAAGCCACTATTAGCTTATCATAACATGGGAATACATACGCGCACACACACCCACACACACACTTGGCCTTACTTAGGGTTTTTATTGGCCTTTAGCATCCCAAAGTCAAAACTCTGTTCCTGCTGCCAAATACACTTATAACTTGTTGTTAGCGCACATCAATATAATTTATTTATATAGGAACCATTCTAGTTCAAAACAAGGAAGAAGGCATAAAATTCTGAAAAATAAAAACTGTTATACTTCTTCTAAATAATCATATTTTTGCATTCACCATCTTAGGAAAAATTGGGCATAAACTTCTTAGTGTATTCATCATATCCTTAGCATAAAAATCTGAGTGGTCAGTTTCTATCCCACTCAGATCTAGTGTTTGAACCATCTCTTTGACACCACTCTATAACACACTTGCCCCCCTAATCATCATTAGGTTGGTGGGGCATACAAAATTCTTTCGACTTCCCTTAAAATGACCTTCCTTAACCTTCCTTAAAATGATTTCACTCATCGAATTTGAGCTCATGGATCAATTCTTCTCCTCAAGAGCTCTCCAATGATTGTCTTCATGCTCAATTTTGAGCTCTATAGAGAAAGATATGGCCTCCTGAAGTTCTAGGGCTTGACCCTAGAGATGGCATCATCAGGATATGTGGCCTCCACGTGGACCCTATCACATGTGTCATCCGACGTGGATACCTCCTATGATGAAGGGGTTGACCCACATCCAGTAGGAAAAATTTCTTAAGAATCACCTTTAAAGGCTTGAATGGATCCAAATACCCCGAATCACCTTTTTATTTCGAAAATCCAGATGTCAGATGAGCGTTCCTCCTACACAAAACTACACAGATTGAACCGAGACCATCCAAATACTAAAAAATTTAGATATCCCTTTAAACACCCTTTGAAAACAAAAAGCCAGATACTTGTTAAAGCGTCAGAGCATTGAACTCATAATATAACTCTGCAATGGGAACCATGACAATCTGAATATCAGAGAATCCAGAAAATCCCAAGAGGCAACCTCTTAAAAGAAAATCTGGATCCGAAAGTATACCTTCCATCTCTACTACTAATGCTTGATGGTATGCTTGTCGATTCTCGACAACTGCATATATTTGGGGTGCACTTCTGGCTACGTCATCAGCATTGGTAACCTCCTTCACATTGTAGATCCTCCTATGATCATTCTTCATGTGAGGACAATCTCTTAACATGTGTTCTTCTCCACCACCCCAACATTTTAATGGTCCTTTCTTCCATTCTTCGATCTTTTATTTTTTGTGTTTTGTTGGTCTATCCCCACTTCGGGTGGGATAATTTCACTGATGCATAATTTTTGTTGGATACCTATACTGGGTGCTCTTTCCTGGATTCTTATACCATGATGATTTAAATCCTCTCTTTTTAAACCAAGTCTTATCCTTCCTATTCCAGTCCTTGTGAGGTTCATGCTTATGCTTTGACTGTTCATAGCAATACTTAGCCTTTTGAATGGTGTCATCAAGTGTTTTGGGCTCATCAAATTCAATTATGTCCTCAAAGGACTGTGGCAACCCATTGAGAAAGCATTGTGTCTTTATCTTCTCATCTTTTATATATGGAACATATCTTAACAACTCTATGAATATTTTGACATACTCATCCATGGTGAGCCGCCCCAATTTATGTTCATGGAATTACTTAATCTTTCCATCATAGTATCTTTTTGATAGATACGCCCTCCTGAAATATATCTCAAAATGCTTCTAGGTTAGATTCTTCACATTAATCCCTTTGACACTCTTAAGGTCTTCTCACCAGATGGAAGGTCCTCCATTTAGGTTAAATATGACTACTTTTTCCCTCATATTCCCGAAGTAATTTTGTACTTGGAAATATTTCTTCAATCCCAATAACCATGTCTCTGCTTCCTCACCTATCTTCATTTCTCCATCAAATGTGGGTGGATTTTCCTTCTTGAATTCCCCGGATAGGGAACTCTTAGAATGAATCTTCTTCCTTTTCTTATGTGTACCTGAACCAATCTCATTATTGGAAAGTATTTTAGAAGTGGCAGTGTTCTCATTGGAGGAATCGATAAGAGAGTCTTCACCATTTATGTCCCTCTTGGAATTCTTGTGCCTTTTCCTTGAGTATTGGCCCATGCTTTTGGATTTCTTATGGGATTTGCAGCTTCCCAGAGTGATGTATTTCTACATTATTGGTAGTTGGCCCTTGCTGCAACTACTTTTGTATTTCAGACAAACTTTTCAGAAATAAATCATTCAATTCTGTCTGCTTCTCTTGTGCTCTAATGAGCTTCACATTATCAACCCTATAGCTCTGAAATTCATCCTTCAAACTTCTCACTGTCTTTACCAAATCTAGAGGAGTTTATATATCCCTCCTCTTATCATATTCCTCATCTTTGATTCGTGAGGATTCTTCCATGTCGTGATGTATCGTTCTGTTGATATCTTCTTCACTTTAATGTATCTTCTAAGTGCTGAAATAACAAACCACTATTAGCTTATAATAACATGGGAATACACACACACACTTGGCCTTGCTGAGGGTTTTTATTGGCCTATAGCATCCCAAAGTCAAAACTCTGTTCCTGCTGCCAAATACACTTATAACTTGTTGTTAGCGCACATCAATATAATTTATTTATATAGGAACCATTCTAGTTCAAAACAAGGAAGAAGGCATAAAATTCTGAAAAATAAAAACTCTTATACTTCTTCTAAATAATCATATTTTTGCATTCACCATCTTAGGAAAACTTGGGCATAAACTTCTTAGTGTATTCATCACATTCTTGGCATAAAAATCTGAGTGGTCAGTTTCTATCCCACTTAGGTCTAGTGTTTGAACCACCGCTTTGACACCACTCTGTAACACACTTGACCCCCTAATCATCATTAGGTTGGTGGGGCATACAAAATTCTTCCGACTTCCCTTAAAATTACCTTCCTTAAAATGATTTCACTCATCGAATTTGAGCTCATGGATCAATTCTTCTCCTCAAGAGCTCTCAAACGATTGTCTTCATGCTCAATTTTGAGCTCTATAGAGAAATATATGGCCTCCTGAAGTTCTAGGGCTTGACCCTAGAGATGACATCATCAAGATATGTGGACTCCATGTGGACCCTATCACATGTGTCATCCGACGTGGATACCTCCTATGATGAAGTGTTCGAAGGACCCCACATCCAGGAGGAAATTTTTCTTAAGAATCACCTTTAAAGGCTTGAATGGATCCAAATACCCTGAATCACCTTTTGATTTCTAAAATCCAGATGTCGGATGAGCATTCATCTTACACAAAACTACACAGATGGAATCAAGACCATCCAAATATTCAAAAATTCAGATATCCCTTTAAACACCCTTTGAAAATGAAAAGCTAGATACTTGTTATAGCATCAGAGCATTGAACTCATAATATAACTCTGCAGCGAGAACCATGACAATCCGAATATCTGAGAATTCGAAAAATCCCAAGAGGCAACCTCATAAAAGAAAATCCAGATCCGAATACTGGAACTGTGCGGTTGGAACCATGACAATCTAGATATTCGGGAATCCGAAAAAACCTTGAAATTCCCTTTCTCTCCATGCCTAGCGTAGCTGCTCCGAATGGAACCATGTCCATCTAAAAATTTAAAAATCCAGGATTTCCTTAAAGCCTTCAAAAATATAAAGCCAGATCTGAATTCCATGTCACACATCCACGTGTCATGACATGTCATCACCTACCAAAGGTCACATCTACCTCCACGTGTTTTGCCATGTCACTCTCCATGTGCCATGCCACATCAACATACACAGGTCCTACCATGTCAGCATCATGGCCACGCCAACTTTCTCCAAGCCCCTATACAAGACTAGGGCACGAATCTTGAGGGAAATTGAATAGTCTAGATCAAAGCTTGGCGATAACCCCGGTGGATGGAACCTTAATGCAGAACCTCACAAATTTGGGTTTTCAGATAGTCAAGTTATGAAGAAAGACTCCTTCAAAGAAAAGAAATATGTTGGATGGTTTGGAACCCTACGAACAAAACCATGTCCATTCAGACATCCAAGTATTCAGGAAAGTACTTAAACTCTTTAAAAGGAAAAGCCGGATCCAGATGTTGGAATCTTGTCGATGGAACTCTGTCTATCGAGGCATCTGGGTATCCGAGAAAACACTTAAAGGATTACGAATCATAGATCCATATCTAGATGCCATGTCACTTTTCCACGTGTCATTACATGTCATCACCCGTGTGCCATGCCACATCACATCTAACTTGGAACAAAACCATGCTAAGGAACTTTGACCATCCAGATATTTGGAAATCCAAAAAATTCTTAAAATTCCTTTTAAATGAAAGTCTAGATTATGGATTCCAATCTAGCTTGGCGCATGATGGAATCATGTTGTCGGAGCCTTGAAAATCCAAATATTCTGGAATCCAAGATTTTCCTTGCTGTCAACTTATTTGAAAGTCTGGATTTTGGGTAACTCGGTTATAGAGGACTTCAAAGACATTTTATGCCTGATCAAACTAATAATATGGTCCACTTTCACCTCTAGTCCATAAGGGAATCCCATCCTCCTCGACTTATTATGTCAATTCGTTGATTCACACAGATTTATAGGGTTTCGACCCTTCAATCATTTTGACGGTTGAGGTAAAATCTCCCCAAGGAATTTAATCCCAAGTTCTGTGCTATTTAGGCTTACCAACCTAACACCCTTATCATTCAAAGGGATACCATCCATGCCTTACAACCTTCAAAGGAAAAGTATAACCATGTTGTAGTCTGCACATAAGAAATCTGAGATTCAAGGGAAATCGAGAATCCCTAAATGTATATACAACTCGGCATTTTCATCTCTTTCAACTTTTTAGCCAGTGAAATATGCTTCCACAAGTATACGAAACCATTTTTCCAGAGAATTGGCTCTCACCCATAGTGTATTTGCAATATACATTCAAGAAAGAAATTACCAAAAAATGGATTACTGAGCATTCAAAGAATATGACACACAAAGTTCTCCCACTTATCATATACTTGCAAGAGAAAATAACCAATAAGGAAATTCAGTGCATGCAAAGAACACAACACATACATATATTCCATCTCTCTTGTGTTTTACTCATAATCCATACAATTTCATAGATTACATAAGCATAGAAATCATACATATTTAGCAGACATCAAAATCAACTGAAGATAAATATGCTCTTATCTATTCATAAGTTGCTAGCCCAAGCCAATTGACTGGGGGTGAGCGCTTTTCCACCCAACCATAGGCTCATTTGTACTAATTCTGTATACAACTGACCACCCCCAATCCAGGCCATGATACCACCAGGGAAACCCAGGCCTCTCAAGAGAACATATGGGTTTGAAGGTTGCTCTCCCTCACAAACACATAACAATAGAAATACCTTATGTACCCACCTAGCCAAGACCTCCACAAACTTCC
>JASDQU010242655.1:125985-136248 GCA_032191745.1 Picea mariana
CCTTGAACTATGTGATGGCTCGGTTCCAAAGAAACATCTCCTTCCTATATAGTATGCATTGAGGCTTAGAATGAAATTATCCTTCAGGTTCCACCTGTATCACAGTCCAATCAATAATGTGATTAGAATTGTGAACATATTTCTTAAGTAATGTTACATGGAACATATTATGTGCTTTAACAGTAGGTGGTAAGAAAATCCAGTATGCCACTAGTTCCACTCTCTCTAGAACCTTGAATGGTCCATAGTAGCGGGGTGATAATTTAGCACAAGTTCCCATCCTTAGAGAACTTATGTTGGGCTTAACCTTGATGTAGATGTGGTCTCCCACTTTAAGCTCCTTATGAGCTCAATTTTTCTTAGCATAACTCTTTTGTCTATTGTGTGTTGCCTTCAAGTTTTGTCTGATTATGGACACCTCATGTTCCATTTCTTTCAACATATTTGGTCCCACTGTAATTTGGTCCATCAGGCTATCCCAGCTGATTGGAATTTTACATTTATTTCCATATAAGGATTCAAAGGGACTCATTTTTAGAGAATCTTGGTAGCCATTATTAAAGACAAACTCTACTGGGGATAAGTAATCTTCCCACTTCATGGATTCGTACATAACATACATTCGTAACATATCTTCCATCATTATGTTAACTCTTTCTATTTTCCCATTTGTCTGAGGGTGGTAGGTAGTGATGAAAGCAACCATGTCCCAAATCTTGCAAATAAAACCTTCCAAAAGCTGGATGTGAATTTGGCATCTTGATTTGATATGATTGTCTTGGGCATGCCATCTAACCTAAAAATTTCCTTTATAAATATATTTTGCAATATCAATTTCTTTGTAGGTGGATTTCACTGGAATAAAGTGAGTTGTCTTTCTCAAATTATCCACTACTACCATGATTGCATCGTGTTTCTTCGTTATCCTTGGAAATCCAGTAATGAATTCCATAGATATGATTTCCCACTTCCATTCCAGAATCGAAAATACTTGCAACATCCCTACTAGATGCATATGCTCAACCTTAATCGGTTAGCATTCTAGGCACTTGGAAATGTGTTTTGCAATTTATTTTTTCATCCTAGGCCAATAGTATAGATTTATTACAGTTGTTATCATTTTCTAATAACCTGAGTGACCTACACAATGTATTTTATTGAACTCATTCATTATGAGATCCCTTAATTTAGTTGCATTGGGTATGTACGACCTGTTTTTATATATCAGTAATCCATCCCCTATTATCTTATATGCTTCACAATTTCCCCCCCTCTTGGCTCTTTCTCCAAGCCTTCCTTTATGAACTTGAAGTGTTCATCACTTTGTAGGGCACTTCTGATTCTATGCTTTATGCCCGACTCACATACAATAGTTTTTTCTAGATGTATTGTTTGCATGCTCTGACTAAATGCATCTTCCACTCAATTTTCCTTTCCTTTAATATGTCAGAATTCAAAATCAAATTCGCTAATTAGAGCCATCCACCTGGTCTATCTAGCATTTAGACGGGGTTGTTCAAACAAGTACTTTAACTCACTATGGTTTGTTATCAACACAAACCTTCTTCCAAGCAAGTAGTGTATCCATGTCTTCAAGGCATGCACAATGGTTGCAAGCTCTAGATCATGAGTAACATAGTATTTCTCCCGCTCATTTAGTTTCCTAGATTCATAATTGACTACATGCCCTTCTTGCATGAGGACTCCACTGAGCCCTTCCTTGCAAGAATATGTCAAACCAAGAAGTCCTTATCTGGATCTACAATCTTTAAGACAAGTTCATTGGTAAAAAAATGTTTTAGTTGTTGGAAACTTGTTTAACATTCTACTCACCATACACACTTCAGTCCCTTTCTTTGTAATGAAGTGATTGGATGGTCGATCTTTGAAAATCCTTGGATGAAACTTATATTGTATCCAACCAATCCCATAAATTATTGTACTTCAAACACATTTTGAGAATCAATCCATTCTATGATTTACTTAATCTCCTTAGTGTCTACTACAACTCCTTCTTATGAGATCACATGGGCTATGTAATGGATATGTCTCTGAAATAAATCACACTTGTTGTACCTAGAATACAACTAGTGCTCTCTCAATATTTGCAATACTAACTTGAGGTTCTCCTCATGCTCTTCCTTGTTCTTGAAATGAATCATAATATCATCAATAAAGAATAAAAAAACCTTTTCCAAGTACATACTAAGGATGTCATTCATTAGGAACATAAATGTAGTTGGTGCATTGGTAATTCCAAAGGGAACCACTAAAATATTATACCTTGTTCTGAATGTAGTTTTATAAATATCCTCATCCTTGATTCAGACCTGATGATTTCCAGACCTCAAATCTATCTTAAAAAACACTATGGCCACTCTCATATGATTGAAGAGGTCATCGATCCTGGGCAATGGGTATTTGTTCTTAATGGTCATCTTGTTTAACTATCTATAATCAGTGCATAACCTAAGAGTGCCATCCGGTTTCTTGACAAACAGTGTTGGTGCTCTCCATGGGGACACACTGGGTCTAATATATCCCTTGTCTAACATTTCTTTCAATTTCATTTTCATCCCCACCAATTCAGGCGTGCTCATCATCTAAGGTACCTTAGACACGGGTATTGCTCCTAGCATAAGCTCTATAGAAAAATCAATATCTCTTTTAGGATGAAGTCATGATATTTCCTCTAGGAATATATCTTTGTACTCATATAGCAATGGACGGTCTTCAATTTTAGATTTTTATCTTATGTTGAATTTAATACATGTATGGAATAAATTGGACATCCCTTCTTGCAATATTTCTTCAGCTGAAGTGTTGAGATTTTCCTTACTGATATAGGTTTTTCGATGCCCTATAAGTTCCTTTCATTTCCTTCATCATCTTCACATTCCAGGGTCTTGTTAAAACAATCCAATTTAGCTTTATGTATTTCCAACCATTCCATACCAATCAACATATCATATGACCCCAATGGTAGTACATTTAATGTTGCTTGCATGTGCAATCCATTCATCTCAAATTGGCATGCTTCTATTACTTTAGTCTACACTTTTCTCTTGGTTCTTGTAGCTAACTTAACCAACCATGACTTTGTATGCTTACTTTTTTGTAACATGCTTCACCAATTTTTGGTGCAATATCACTAAGGTTAGAATCTGTGTCAATCAAAATTGAAATAGCTCAGTGGGAAATTATACCTTCCATCTCTACTATTGATGCTTGATGGTATGCTTGTCGATTCTCGACAATTGCATATATTTTGGGTACACTTCTGACTATGTCATCAACAGTGGTAACCTCTTTCACATTGTAGATAATCCTATGATCATTCTTCATGTGAGTACACTCTCTTAACACATGTTCTTCTCCACCACCCCAACATTTTAATGGTCCTTTCTTCCATTCTTCTATCTTTTATTTTTTAGGTTTTGTTGGTCTATTCCCACTTCGGGTGGAAAAATTTCACTGATGCATGATTTTTGTTGGATACCTATACTGGGTGCTCTTTCCTGGATTCTTATACCGTGATGATTTAAATCATCTCTTTTTAAGCCAAGTCTTGTCCTTCCTCTTCCAGTCCTTGTGAGGCTCATGCTTATGATTTGACTGTTCATAACAGTACTTAGCCTTTTGAATGGTGTCATCAAGTGTTTTGGGCTCATCGAATTCAATTATGTCCTCAGAGGACCGTGGAAACCCATTGAGAAAGCGTTGTGTCTTTATCTTCTCATTTTTTATATATGGAACATATCTAAACAAATCTATGAATCTTTTGACATACTCATACATGGTGAGTCGCCCCAATTTATGCTCATGGAATTACTTAATATTTCCATGATAGTGTCTTTCTAATAGATATTCCCTCCTGAAATATTTATCGAACTGCTTCTAGGTTAGCTTCTTCTCATTAATCCCTTTGACACTCTTAAGGTCTTCTCACCATATGGAAGGTCCTCCATTTAGGTCAAATATGACTACTCTTTCCTTCATATTCCCGAAGTAATTTTGTACTCGGAAATATTTCTTCAATCCCAGTAGCCATGTCTCTGCTTCCTCACCCGTCTTCATTTCTCCATCAAATGTGTGTGGATTTTCCTTCTCGAATTCCTTGGATAGGGAACTCTTAGAATGACTCTTCCTCCTTTTCTTATGGGTACCTGAACCAATCTCATTGTTGGAAAGTCTTTTAGAAGTGGCAGTCTTCTCACTGGAGCAATCTATAAGAGAGTCTTCATCATTTATGTCCCTCTTGGAATTCTTGTGCCTTTTCCTTGAGTATTGGCCCATGCTTTTGGATTTCTGATGGGATTTGCAGCTTCCCAGAGTGATGTATTTCTACATTGTTGGCAGCTGCCCCTTGCTGCAACTTCTTTTGTATTCCAGACAAACTTTTAAGAAATAAATCATTCAACTATGTTTGCTTCTCTTGTGCTCTAATGAGCTTCTCATTATCAACCCTATAACTCTGAATTTCATCCTTCAGACTTCTCACTATCTTTACCAAATCTAGAGGAGTTTTTATATCCCTCCTCTTATCATATTCCTCATCTCCGATTCATGAGGCTTCTTCCATGTCGCGATGTATCATTCTGTTGATATCTTCTTCACTTTAATGTATCTTCTAAGTGTTGAAATAACAAGCCACCGTTAGCTTATCATAACATTGGAATACACACACACACACACACACACACACACACACTTGGCCTTACTGAGGGTTTTTATTGGCCTATAGCATCCCAAAGTCAAAACTATGTTCCTGCTGCCAAATAAACTTAGAACTTGTTGTTAGTGCACATCAATATAATTTATTTACATAGGAACCATTCTAGTTCAAAACAAGGAAGAAGGCATAAAATTCTGAAAAATAAAAACTATTATACTTCTTCTAAATAATCATAGTTTTACAACCACCATCTTAGGAAAACTTGGGCATAAAATTCTTAGTGTATTCATCATATCCTTGGCATAAAATTATTTGTGGTCAGTTTCTATCCCACTCAGGTCTAGTGTTTGAACCACCGCTTTGATACCACTCTGTAACACATTCAACCCCCTAATCATCATTAGGCTGGTGGGGCATACGAAGTTCTTCCAAATTGCCTTAAAATTTCCTTCCTTAAAGTGATTTCACTCACTGAATTTGATCTTATGGATCAATTCTTCTCCTCAAGAGATCTCCAACGATTGTCTCCATGCTCAATTTTGATCTCTATAGAGAAAGCTATGGCCTCCTGAACTTCTAGGGCTTGACCCTAGAGATGGCATCATCATGATATGTGGCCTACATGTGGACCCTATCACATGTGTCATCTGACGTGGATACCTCCTATGATGAAGGGGTTGAAGGACCCCACATCCAGTAGGAAAATTTCTTAAGAATCACCTTTAAAGGCTTGAATGGATCCAAATACGCCGAATCACCTTTTTATTTTGAAAATCCAGATGTCGGATGATTGTTCCTCCTACACAAAACTACACAGATGGAACCGAGACCATCCAAATATTAAAAAATTTAGATATCCCTTTAAACACCCTTTGAAAACGAAAATCTAGATACTCGTTAAAGCGTCAGAGCATTGAACTCATATTATAACTCTGCAACGGGAACCATGACAATCTGAATATCAGAGAATCCATAAAATCCCAAGAGGCAACCTCATAAAAGAAAATCTGGATCCGAAAGTATACCTTCCATCTCTACTACTAATGCTTGATGGTATGCTTGTCGATTCTCGACAACTGCATATATTTGGGGTACACTTCTGGCTACGTCATCAACATTGGTAACCTCCTTCACATTGTAGATCCTCCTATGATCATTCTTTATGTGAGGACAATCTCTTAACATGTGTTCTTCTCCACCACCCCAACATTTTAATGGTCCTTTCTTCCATTCTTCTATCTTTTATTTTTTGTGTTTTGTTGGTCTATTCCCACTTTGGGTGGGATAATTTCACTGATGCATGACTTTTGTTGGATACCTATACTGGGTGCTCTTTCCTGGATTCTTATACCATGGTGATTTAAATCCTCTCTTTTTAAACCAAGTCTTATCCTTCCTATGCCAGTCCTTGTGAGGTTCATGCTTATGCTTTGACTGTTCATAGCAGTACTTAGCCTTTTGAATGGTGTCATCAAGTGTTTTGGGCTCATCAAATTCAATTATGTTCTCAAAGGACTGTGGCAACCCATTGAGAAAGCAGTGTGTCTTTATCTTCTCATCTTTTATATATGGAACATATCTTAACAACTCTATGAATATTTTGACATACTCATCCATGGTGAGCCGCCCCAATTTATGTTCGTGGAATTACTTAATCTTTCCATCATAGTATCTTTCTGATAGATATGCCCTCCTGAAATATATCTCGAACTGCTTCTAGGTTAGATTCTTCGAATTAATCCCTTTGACACTCTTAAGGTCTTCTCACCAGATGGAAGGTCCTCCACTTAGGTTAAATATGACTACTTTTTCCTTCATATTCCCGAAGTAATTTTGTACTCGAAAATATTTCTTCAATCCCAATAGCCATGTCTCTGATTCCTCACTTGTCTTCATTTCTCCATCAAATGTGGGTGGATTTTCCTTCTTGAATTCCTCGGATAGGGAACTCTTAGAATGAATCTTCTTCCTTTTCTTATGGGTACCTGAACCAATCTCATTGTTGGAAAGTCTTTTAGAAGTGGCAGTCTTCTCACTAGAGGAATCGATAAGAGAGTCTTCACCATTTATGTCCCTCTTGGAATTCTTGTGCCTTTTCCTTGAGTATTGGCCCATGCTTTTGGATTTATGATGGGATTTGCAACTTCCCAGAGTGATGTATTTCTACATTGTTGGCAGTTGGACCTTGCTGTAACTACTTTTTTATTTCAGACAAACTTTTTAGAAATAAATCATTCAATTTTGCCTGCTTCTCTTGTGCTCTAATGAGCTTCGCATTATCAACCCTATAGCTCTGAAGTTCATCCTTCAAACTTCTCACTGTCTTTACCAAATCTAGAGGAGTTTATATATCCCTCCTCTTATCATATTCCTCATCTCCGATTCGTGAGGTTTCTTCCATGCCGTGATGTATCGTTCTGTTGATATCTTCTTCACTTTAATGTATCTTCTAAGTGCTGAAATAACAAGCCACTATTAGTTTATAATAGCATGGGAATACACACACACACACACACACACACACTTGGCCTTACTGACGGTTTTTATTGGCCTATAGCATCCCAAAGTCAAAACTCTGTTCCTGCTACCAAATACACTTATAAATTGTTGTTAGCGCACATCAATATAATTTATTTATATAGGAACCATTCTAGTTCAAAACAAGGAAGAAGGCATAAAATTATGAAAAATAAAAACTATTATACTTCTTCTAAATAATCATATTTTTGCATTCACCATCTTAGGAAAACTTGGGCATAAACTTCTTAGTGTATTCATCATATCCTTGGCATAAAAATCTGAGTGGTCAGTTTCTATCCCACTCAGGTCTAGTGTTTGAACCACCGCTTTGACACCACTCAGTAACACACTTGACCCCCTAATCATCATTAGGCTGGTGGGGCATACAAAATTCTTCCGACTTCCCTTAAAATTACCTTCCTTAAAATGATTTCACTCATCGAATTTGAGCTCATGGATCAATTCTTCTCCTCAAGAGCTCTCAAACGATTGTCTTCATGCTCAATTTTGAGCTCTATAGAGAAATATATGGCCTCTTGAAGTTCTAGGGCTTGACCCTAGAGATGACATCATCAGGATATGTGGCCTCCACGTGGACCCTATCACATGTCTCATCCGACGTGGATACCTCCTATGATGAAGGGGTCGAAGGACCCCACATCCAGGAAGAAAATTTTCTTAAGAATCACCTTTAAAGGCTTGAATGGATCCAAATACCCTGAATCACCTTTTGATTTCTAAAATACAGATGTTGGATGAGCATTCCTCCTACACAAAACTACACAAATGGAACCAAGACCATCCAAATATTCAAAAATTCAGATATCCATTTAAACACCCTTTGAAAATGAAAAGCTAGATACTCGTTACAGCGTCAGAGCATTGAACTCATAATATAACTCTACAGCGAGAACCATGACAATTCGAATATCTGAGAATCCGGAAAATCCCAAGAGGCAACCTCATAAAATAAAATCCAGATCCGAATACTGGAACTGTGCGGTTGGAACCATGACAATCTAGATATTCGGGAATCCGAAAAAACCTTGAAATTCCCTTTTTAAACGAAAGTCTGAATTCTAGATTTCCCTTTCTCTCCATGCCTAGGGTAACTTCTCTGAATGGAACCATGTCCATCTAAAAATTTAAAAATCCAGGATTTCCTTAAAGCCTTCAAAAATACAAAGCCGGATCTGAATTCCATGTCACACATCCACGTGTCATGACATGTCATCACCTACCAAAGGTCACATCTACCTTCACGTGTTGTGCCATGCCACTCTCCATGTGCCATGCCACATCAACATACACAGTTCCTACCATGTTAGCATCATGGCGATGCCAACTTTCTCCAAGCCCCTATAAAAGACTAGGGCACGAATCTTGAGGGAAATTGAATATTCTAGATCAAAACTTGGCGATAAGCCCGGTGGATGGAACCTTAATGCAGAACCTCACAAATCTGGGTTTTCAGATAGTGGAGTTATGAAGAAAGACTCCTTCAAAGAAAAGACATATGTTGGATGGCTTGGAACCCTGCGAACAAAACCATGTCCATTCGGACATCCAAGTATTCAGGAAAATACTTAAACTCTTTAAAAGGAAAAGACAGATCCAGATGTTGGAATCTTGTCGATGGAACTCTGTCTATCGAGGCATCTGGGTATCTGAGAAAACACTTAAAGGATTACGAATCGTAGAGCCATATCTAGATGCCATGTCACTTTTCCACATGTCATCACTCGTGTGCCATGCCACATCACATCTAACTTGGAACAAAACCATGCTGAGGAACTTTGACCATCCAGATATTCAGAAATCCAAAAAATTCTTAAAATTCCTTTTAAATGAAAGTCTAGATTCTGGATTCCAAACTAGCTTGGTGCATGATGGAATCATGTTGTCGGAGCCTTGAAAATCCAAATATTCGGGAATCCAAGATTTTCCTTGCTGTCGACTTATTTGAAAGTTTGGATTTTGGGTAACTTGGTTATAGAGGACCTCAAAGACATTTTATTCCTGATCAAACTAATAATATGGCCCGCTTTCACCTCTAGTCCATAAGAGAATCCCATCCTCCTCGACTCATTATGTCAATTCGTTGATTTCACACAGATTTATAGGGTTTCGACCCTTCAATCATTTTGACGGTTGAGGTAAAATCTCCCCAAGGAATTTAATCCCAAGTTTTGTGCTATTTAGGCTTACCAACCTAACACCCTTATCATTCAAAGGGATACCATCCATGCCTTACAACCTTCAAAGGAAAAGTATAACCATGTTGTAGTCTGCACACAAGAAATATGAGATTCAAGGGAAATTGAGAATCCCTAAATGTATATACAACTCGACATTTTCATCTCTTTCAACTTTTTAGCCAGTGAAATATGCTTCCACAAGTATACGAAACCATTTTTCCAGAGAATTGGCTCTCACCCATAGTGTATTTGCAATATACATTCAAAAAAGAAATAACCAAAAAATGGATTACTGAGCATTCAAAGAATATGACACACAAAGTTCTCCCATTCATCATATACTTCCAAGAGAAAATAACCAGTAAGGAAGTTCAGTGCATGCAAAGAACACAACACATACATATATTCCATCTCTCTTGTGTTTTACTCATAATCCATACAATTTCATAGATTACATAAGCATAGAAATCATACATATTTAGCAGACATCAAAATCAACTGAGGATAAATATGCTCTTATCTATTCATAAGTTGCTAGCCCAAGCCAATTGACTGGGGGTGAGCGCTTTTCCACCCAACAATAGGCTCATTTGTACTAATTCTTTATACAACTGGCCATCCCCAATCCAGGCCATGATACCACCGGGGAAACCCAGGACTCTCAAGAGAACATATGGGTTTGAAGGTTTCTCTCCCTCACAAACACATAACAATAGAAATACCTTATGTACCCACCTAACCAAGACCTCCACAAACTTCCAGATGCTTTCCCAATTGGATTACCTCAGAACACAGGAGTCCCTTCACTGCCTCTACAATCCCTCAACGCACTCCCCTCTCAGTGTCATTGCCTTTCCCAACAAGCATCAA
>JASDQU010242656.1:0-13603 GCA_032191745.1 Picea mariana
GGTACATACTTGGTACATGGATGGTTTCAATTGTTTATGGTATAGGTTGATTACAGATTTTTTGGTACAGGTTGGTGCATGGTTGATGCACTTGTTTATGGTACAGGTTGGTGCATGGTTGATGCACTTGTTTATGGAACATGTTGATTACAGGTTGAGGTACAGGTTGATTCATGGTTGATGCATGGTTCAAGTGTATTGGTACAAGTTTACAATGATATATCTCACAGTGATAGTGTGACAATGGTTCCATAATTCTACTTCTACTTCAGGACAGTTGGATGGGGCAAGGATAGGTGGTTGTAGCTACCTTCTGGTTGTAGTCGGAGAACATAGGGGGTTGTAGCCTCCTTATGGTTGTAGCTAGAGAATTGGGGATTTTGAGCTTCCCTGAGGTTGTAGCTTGAGAAACTAGGGGATTGGAGCCTCCTTCTAGTTGCAGTTGGAAAACAAGGGAAGTTGGTGCTTCCAATAAATGTAGTTCTTCAATACATATAAGAAAAATCATTCTGTGGTTTTCTCCCACTTTTGGTTTCCATGTAAAAAACTGGTGTACTGTGTATGTGTGTGATTGTTCATCTCCTATTTCTCATTATTCGATAATAATTCTAAATTGATATAACACTTGGATTATTTGGTTAAAAAGGATTATAATTTCATTATTATTGATTCACCCCCCCTCTTAGTAATCCAACAATAATTGCGGTGGGACAGTAACCCTGTTGTCTGAGTCTCGAAACATGTACCTTGTTTCATTCGTCCCCCCTCCAATGCCGCAGGTTTATTAATTTATGTCTTTGTATTATGGAATTCTATTTTTTATTCTTTTTCTCATGCTTGACTCACCCTTTTTAACTTGTTATGTATAAGTTTATGAGTGTATTTGTCGCCCAGGATTTGTATTTTTCTTTGGGTAGGTTTTCCTTGAGCGACACCTCTCTTCAATTATTGATCAACGGAAGTTTTATTCTTTGACATTCAATAAAATTATTCATTTTAAGGACTTCAACTGAGCCTTGATTTTGAGCCAATTTGCATCCATCTGTCTAGGTATGCCTTATCTATTTATCTCTAAGAGAACTATCCCATTCCATTGTCACTCAAATATTTAGGTGAGGTTGTTGCCAGATTGTTTGAGTAATGAGATGACCCTTGCGCCTTGAATCCTAATGTGTTGTATGATTGGTTGATTGAGTAGATTTCGTGCGCTTGTATTAAATGTAGAAGTATGATGGACCATGATTTTCTTGATCTTGCACTTGGAAGGTGACGTTGATTGATGAGTTATGTAACTAGTTGATGTATGAACGATGGAGTACTTGATTTTGTTGCGCCACAAATAATTGGATACCTTACTCTTATGCAATGAAAAATTTAGTGTCGATGAATGATTAAGTTTTAGATTGATCGCACGCTGAATAACGTTATGCATGTTTAAATTGAGTGGTTGGATCACTCGTGCACCGTGAAAGAAATATTGATTAAGGGTTGATTCATAAATGATTTTACTCATGCGTTAATAATTATGTGGATGTGTGATTTTTTAGATGTGATTCCCTTTGCTTGCCATGAATAAGGTCATTGGTGATGACGTCACGTGATAATTACGATGTGCTAACCTACTACGCTAATTATGTTTATGTGTCATTGTCCTTAGTTGATGCGTTGAATGTGTCATTAGTGAATCCATGATGAGTAGCTAGTGACGCTTTGGATTTTGTTATTGTTGAGTAGGCATTTCTTTGATCTTGTGTTGATGATTTTTTGTCGTTGTTGCCTTCCTGCTTTAAAAATAAAAATAAAAAAATTCTTTGGCGTTGCATCACATGTAGTCCTAACGATGGGGGCGTTACAAAGATCTCGATATATTTAGCATGGATGAGCTACATCGAATATTTATAGCCTATGAAATGAGAACATAACACGAGAATCCAATCAGGAAGGAAGAAACTTTCGAGGCATTGAAGAAGACAAAGAAGAAGATCAAGCAAAAGTCAAAACCAGGTTGCAGATGTAGTGATGATTCAGACGAAGATGAAGATATGGCTAACTTCGTAAGGAAATTATAGAAAGGAACCAACAAGTATAAAGGTATGCTTCCATTGAAATGTTTTAATTGTGGTGGTATTGGTCATTTTTCTTCTAAATATCCTCATAAGAATAAAGATAGTGATGAAGAAGAAACTTCAAAAAGGGAGACAAGAGAAGAAGCAAAAGGAAATTCTTCAAGAAAAGTTTATACTCAAAGGAGGATAGTTCCTCATCAGATGAGGAGGATAATGATAGTGTCAGTGATTCAGAAAGAGTACTCTTTATGGAAGTAAAAGATGTTTCTGATGAAGAAGGCGAAGTTGATCTCTGAGAAGAGCTAATCAATAGATTAGAAGAACTTAGGAAATATCTTCAAAAGAAATATATGGAGCATAAGAGCACCATAATATTGGATCAAATAATCAATAGTCAAAGGCCATCTAATGAAAAATATAGACTAGGATACAATCAAGTGCAAAATGAGAAAGGATCAAGGTCTAAGACAATAAAAAATGAAATAGGAAAAACAACTATGTAGAGATTGTCAAAGATTCTGTCAAGAAGGAAGAATGCATCCCTCCAAATAATAACATTCCAAAAAATAAAGAAGACTCAAGAAAACANAAATAGGAAAAACAACTATGTAGAGATTGTCAAAGATTCTGTCAAGAAGGAAGAATGCATCCCTCCAAATAATAACATTCCAAAAATAAAGAAGACTCAAGAAAACAAATTCATAAGTATTGGGTCGCAAATAATATCATCTACTCCCATGTATGACAGGTTCTTTTAGGGTCATTGTTTTAATTGTGCTAATTTTGGACATAAATCTGTAAACTACAGAGCCTATGCCAAGAACCAAAGCAACTATAAAGGGTACTTAAATAATATTTATCCCCAAAAATATTATGAAACATAAAACATAAATCAAAATAATTTTGGTTCAGTGAGAAATGAAGTAGAATGTTACAAATGCAACAATTTTGGACACATAAAGAATAATTGTAGATTGACTATTCCACCCAGGGAATCAAAGAAGAATATTAACAATTAGATATCATAACCACGAGAGATATGGAAAATGAAGCATAATTAGTTCTCACTTTATTTACAATCCCAACACATGAAAAGTGTTTGGTATGTTGAAAGTGTTTTTTCAAAGAATATGACAGGTGACAAGAACAAGTTTCTAACTTTGAAGAAAGAAAGAGATGGATCGGTTTCATTTGGAAATAACCATTCAACTAAAATTATACATAGAGACACAATTAATATTGGAAGCAAAGATGCCATGGTAGAAAATGTTCTACTAGTCAAAGATTTGAAACACAATCTGCTAAGTGTAAGTCAAATGTGTGATCAAGGACACACACTTCAATTCGACTCAGAGAGATGTGAAATTAGGAAAGAAGGATCAGATAAGTTAGTGGAGACAACGATAAAGAATCCGAACAAAATATATGTTTTGAATGAAATTGGAAAATAAAGTTTTTTTTGGGAAAGGAAAATGAAAGTTGGCTCTAGAACATAAGAATGGGTCACATGAACTTTGACACTCCTGTCAAAATCAACGTAAAGGAAGCAGTGAAAGAAATGCCTGAAATTTCAAAGCCAATGAATACTCTATGTAAGCATTGTCTACAAAGAAAACAGATCAGGACCAAGTTCAAATCAAAGGATTAATCAACGAAAAACCATTAGAGATTGTACATACCGTTCTATGTGGATCAAGGAGAACAAAGGGATTAAGTGGTGAACAATACTTCATGCTATTGATTGATTACTACGCAATAATGACTGCAGTTTGCTTTCTCAAGAAGAAGTCATAGACATTTGAACTCTTCAAGATATACAAAGAGATGGTTGAAACAAAGACAAAATTGAAAATCAAATGTTTGAGATCAGACAATGGTGGAGATTTTACATCGAAAAAATTCATGGATTTTTGTGGCGAACATGGAATAAAAAGACAATTCTCAACAACCAAGACACCTAAAAAAAATGGAGTTGCTGAAAGAAAGAATGGGATAGTATAGGAATTGGCCAGAACCATGTTGAAAGATTCCAAGTTGGGTGAAATATTTTGGGCACATGAAGTACATACAACAATTCATATCCTGAACAAAGGAATGCTTGGAAGTAATAGTGACAAGACTCCCTATGAGATATGGAAAGGAATACCGATGAATGTGAATCATTTTAAAGTATTTAGAAGCCAGTGCAATATCAAAAGAGAAGATAAAAGTATTGGAAAATTTTACTCTTGGGTTAACAAATGAATATTTGTAGGGTACTCAAGCAAGAGAAAGGAATACAAGTGTTTCAAACTGAGAATCAACAAAATAATGGAAAGCATCAATGTACAGATTGACGAGACAAGTTTACGAAATCCAAAAGAAGAACGCGAAGACTCTGCAGAGTAGGAAGGAGAAGAGGATTTGAAAGAAGAAGCAAAATTGAAAGAAGAATAATAGCATCTAGAAGCTGAATGCGATGAATATTATCAACAAAATATTCATATATCTCCCAAAAATCCTAACCGATGAGTGTAGAAAAATCATCCACTAGAACATATAATTGGGAATAAAGATGCAGGAGTTGAAACCTAGAGAAAATTACAAACACCAGAATAAAGACATCTAGCACTATTGTCCACAATTGAACCCAACAATTTTGAAGAAGCCAACATAGATGAACACTAGATAAAAGCTATGAAAGAATAATTGGATTAGATAGAGAAGAATGAAACATGGGAACTTGTTCCAAGGCCTAAGAAAAATAATCTAATTGGAGCAAAATGGGTATTCAGAAACAAGTTGAACAAGGCTGGACAGGTAACCCGAAATAAAGCAGGGTCAGTATGTAAGGGACATACTCAGGTTGAAGGAATAGATTTTGAAGAATATTTTTCCCTAATTGCCATAATGGAAGCAGTCAGACTGATCTTGGCTTATGCATGCTCTAAGAAAATCAAAGTATATCAGATGGATGTAAAATCATCCTTCCTAAATGGAGAACTAGAAGAAGTCTACATCAAACAACCATAGGCGTTTCTACTGTCAGAAAAGGAATATTATGTTTTATGATTGAAGAAGGAATTGGATGGACTCAATCAATCCCCCAAACCATGGTATTCAAGATTGGACAAGTATCTACAACAACAAGGGTTCATTAAAGGAAATGCATACAACAATATCTACATAAAGGTAAATCAAGGTAGTATATTAATAATTTATGTTTATGTTCATGGCATTATTTTTGAAAGTGATGATGACAGGATGAGTGAGAAATTTTCTACATACATGCATAATTAATTCAAAATTTCATTAATTGGTGAGTTGTATTTCTTTTTGGGACATCAAATATGTCAGAAAGATAAATGTATTTTATCTCTGAGTCCAAGTATATCAAATAAATGCTAAAGAAGTTTGGAATGGTAGATTGCAGACTGTAAGTATTCCCATGAAAACTAGTTTCAAATTGAACAAAGATGATCAATCCAAGGATGCCGATCAGAGACTCTATAGATCAATCATTGGAAATTTAATCTATGTGACAAAATCGAGACCGGATGTGATGCAAGCAGTTGGATAGGTTGCAAGATTTCAAGAAGCACATGTTATGGAAGTAAAGAGAATATTCAAATATCTGAAAGAAAAATAAGACTATGTATTATGGTATCCAAAAGGGAATGATCTATATCTAGTTGCATACACAGATGCAGATTGGATAGGAAGTCTTGATGATATAAGACGTACAAGTGGAGCATCCTTCTACTTGGGTGATTTTTTGGCATCTTGGTTGAGCAAGAAACAATCTTCAGTATCATTGTCCACAACATAAGAAAAGTATATTGCAACAACAACATATTGTACACAGGTTCTCTTGATGAAGAAAACTTTGTAGGACATACAAGTGGAATATGATGAGCCTATTTTGATATTCGGTGATAATCACGGATGAACATGATTTAAGTGATGATCTTTGAATCCATAGAAAAAGTGTCATGTCCATAAATCAAATGAAAATTTTCTGAATTTTAGGTTCCAGTATGCCACAATTATGATTAGGGTCAAAATTATTGACACCAAGGTTTCTAAGAAATATGAGTAAGAAAATCCCTTGATAGAGATAATTCTAGCCAAAATAGAAAGCATGAAAGAAAAACAAGTAAGAATAGGAAAGAAAACACACAAAATCAAAGAGAAAGAAAACTAAAATATCAGGAAAGAAGAAAGGATTGAATCCTTTTATTTATGTATATGGGAGTTTCCTAGAAAGAATAGCTAAAGTATTGTTTTAGAACTTGGCCATTGATAGGAAGGAGATCCACATATCCTTTTAGGCTCTGTAATATATGCATGCCTAGGCTAATATTTTCCTTGATTTTGAAAGGATATAACCATAATTGTTTAATTTTGGAGTGTTTTCTTTTGTCTTCATGTGTCTTGTCCCATTTTAGAACCAGGTCACCAATCTAAAAATCCTTTTCATTAGCAGATTTCTTATCGAACCACCATTTTATAGTTGGTTAGTGAGCATCAAACTTTGTATTGTCTTTGGCTCTATATTCTTCTAGTTTGATCAATGTGTTTATTCTTTTTTGGATGACGAGGAAACTTCGACCACTTGACTATTGGCTAAGTTGAGGGAAGGCAAGAAAATATTAGGGGGATGGATGGCCTCTTTCCCATAAACAAGAAAGTATGGGGAGGTTTCAATGGAGGATTTTGGAGTGACCTTGCCTTCTGAGAGAGAGTTAGGTAGCGAATTATGACAGTTTCTCCGTTAATCTACTATAATTCACTTCATGATATAGTTTAAGTTTTTTTTGGTGGACTCAACTAGGAAATTTATTTGGGGGTAATAGTTAACTGCATATTTTAGAATAACTCCTTTATCTAAAGAAAACTATGTTATGTTCAAAGATGAGAAATACATAACATTATAAAAGAAAGGGTCGTGGTTACTCCAAACCTGGGTATGATATGTTGTTCCAAAAAAATGATTACCACTTCTTCATTTACCTTTGATAGCAACATGGATTTTTTCAGTGAGTGAAATAATCAATGGCAGTGAAGATGTAACTGGGTTGTTTGGACGAGAGAGGTTTGATTTCTCCAATGATTTCTAAACCCCACTATTCAAATGGTTCTTCAATAAGTACAGGTTGGAGAGGAACAACATATCTATTCTCCCTTTTGGTATATTTTTGACAGATACCACAACTCCAGACATAGGCATGCATGTCTTTAAATACCATTGGATAGTAGTATCCTTCTCTCAGAATATTGTGTGCTATAGTCTCCCCTACAAATTTCCTCCATCTGGTCCATTGTGAATCTCGCTAAGGAATTTATCGATGTCTTGTTTCTCTAGACATATGAGGAGAACACCATCATAATTTCTTCTAAAAGGTATGCCACTGACCAGCTGATATTGTGTATATTTCAACGTTAGATCTCTTTTCTATCTAGTGTTAAGGTTCCCCAGAGAGGTTTTGTATTGGAAATACTATTTGAGATCATTGTACTAGGAATTTTCAATTGTTGGTACACAAGAGGGATACTCTTCATATATAGATGGTTCTTCTTTCCAACCCTATTTTGATTGATTTTACAAGTCCATTGATTTAGTCACTAGTTTGTAGAGGCCTTGACCTTTGATGATATTTGTGAGTTTAAATTCGAGGTCTTATTCTTGTAAGGAATTCATCCAGTTTCCTCATCTCTCTCCCAAATATTTCTGATCCAATAGGATCTAAGGAATGCTCATAGAGGTCCAAAAGGATCTAAAACACTCACATAGGTACCAAGGGATCCATAAAATCTCAAAATTAGGTCATCTCAAAAGTTCGTGAAAAGGATATTATTGCATAGAGATCGTCGTTAGATTTCCAACGATGCAAACAACACTTAAAACATAGCTCGTAGGAAAAAGTTATGAGCGATCAACATTTGGTCTAATAAAAAAAAATGGGGGTGCCACGTGGCACCACCAGAGGATGACATGTGGAATGATGATGTGGCACCTAATTGGAAGTTGATTGGAAAATGTACAACACAAGAGGATGAATGGAAGGTTGACAAGTGGTAGATAGGTGGTCCAATCAAGTGTTGACAAGTGGCATTTGAACAACCAATGAGAAGCTTCCACAAGGCAAATTCCCATTGGCTAATGTTAGTTAAGGTTGTGTAAAATGTTTGGAGGAAACAGGGTTGAACCCCATGACCTCCATAGCCTCCAAGCCTTAACTAAACTTCACTACCAACATGGCACCATATATTTCTTAACCTATATATGCTTCACATTTTGTTTAAAGTGTGGTAATGTTTCATTTAGGGTTTAAAAGGGGTCGAGGGCCTAGCTCTCAACCCCTAGCTTAAGGTTATATGTTATGGCATGCGACCAACACCTATCCACGGCGGGGAACTGTATAGATATTTCGGTGGGATTTTAAATAACCATATATTATATTTTTATCACAACATATGGTTTCAAGGAATTCATGGGAAGTTTTGTTTGTTAAAACTATATGTTATATATAGTAAATATATTTCATATATATCAAAAAAATGCCACAAAATATGGCGTTCAGTGGGAATGGAACCCCTGACCTACAAAATTTAGCATGACTTAAATAAACTTCTCTAACAATCATTCCATTACTCTTGGTTAGTTATAACTATGTACCAGCTTATAATTAACCCTACCCTAAAGTTGCATAAATTGGCTAGGGGCCCATACCTATTTAATGGCACAAACCTCGAGGATATAGACACACATTCCAAGGATTTATACACACATTTATATGCATATTTAGTCTCATAAATCATGACAAGAGTACAAAGGGTACAAGGCTACAATGTAAAGTGCATTAGGGGTCATCTTGACGGAGTTTCGAGTATTTTATATCAATTTTGCTCGATTTTTCCCCAGGAATTTAATAGTGTACTCTGTTTCTGCATTTGAGCAATGGATTTTCAGATTGTCTTCAAATTTTGTTTTTATAATCCATATTGTAATGTAATTTTGGATTTTTGAGATGTTGAAGAACAATCATGCTATTTAAAGGGACTTTGAAGATGCAATGATGTATTTCATTTACATATGCATTTGAGTTCTTTTATTTTATGCTATGTCATCTCATTTACATTTCAAGTTATCCATCAATATTAATGAATTTTATGGATAAGTAATACATTCACATGATATTTTGGAAATAGTTAAGTGATCTTCAATTTCCCAAATTTAGTCAGATGTATATGTGTATTGAGATCTAAGAATTCTTTGGGTTGAATTAGTATTGGAGTTTGTTGATATTTAAGAATCAAGTTGTTATAAAAAATCGTTTGGTATTTTCAGATCAATTTCTGAATGAACAAAGATCTTACAACTGGGTGAGAAATGATTACCTTTCTGTGGTTCTTTAAGATGTATGCTCTGAATTGCTTGATGGCTTTGTGAACAAAAATTATTTGTTTGTTTATGGATAGATAGTTTAGTTAGACACCTTGGATACATGTGCTCATGAATGCTATGGGGCATTCATTCCCTTGTTGATATTTCCAAGTGAGCACTGCTGCAAGAGAATGATCATAGGAAAATGTATACAACAATAAATATTTGGAGAAGTCTTGAATTTGCAGTGTAGGGTCTACTTCTATGGAAACTTTGACCTTTTCAAAAGATTCTTTCTTGATAAATTTCCACTTGAACTGCACGTCTTTCTTGATCATCTATTAGAGAGGTTTAACTATATCTACAAAATTAGATACAAATATCTGCACGAAATTGATCTTTCTAATAAACGACTGCATTGATTTCTTGTTGTTTAGCAAGGAGATATCCATGATAGATTTAGTATGTTTTGGAAAAAAAAATATCCCATATTTAGAGATGATATGACCTAACAATTTACCTTCTGAAACAACAAAGACACTCTTCTTCGGATTTAGAGATATTCCGTACTTTTTAAATCTTTCAAAAATATGTTTTAGATGGTGTAGGTGATCGATCGTTTTCTTAGAATACACTGTGACGTCGTCGAGATAAATCACCATGGTTTGACCAATTATACTTTTGAAATCTATGCCCATTTCCCTTTCGAAATTCTCTCCTGCGTTGATCAAACCAAAGGGAATTCTACGATACACGAATTTCCCCCACTTAGTTCTGGAAGTGGTCTTTGATTGGTTGAGTTCTACCACAAGAATCTGATTGTATCCAGAAAACTTGTCTAACAGAGAAAACATTTGCGAATCAAAGATGAGTTGGAGTAGTTGTTCCAAGGGGGGAATGGGGTAATTTTTTTTCCAGAAGCTTAGTTCATATTTACGAAGTCTACGCACAATCTAATTTCCCCATATTTCTTCCTTACTAGTTCCATATCAGATACCCATGTTGAATGTCAAACTTTAAAGATAATTCATGCATCTAGCAACTTCTTCAATGCCTTTTGGATCATAGGTTCAAGGATAGGATGTAGTTTTATGAGTTTTTTCTAAAACGTTTTGACACCATATTTTATGGGAATAATGTGTTGTATGATATAGGTGTCATGTGTTTTTTAAGGTCTTCATAAATCCATGCAAACACATCCTGGTACTTTTTTTAACAACTATGTGAAAGTGTGCTTCTCATCTTCTAAACAACAAATTCCTAAGTTGATAAAATTTGGATGTTTCAGAGTGTCTAAGGTCACCAAGGAATGCGTCAAAGAGGATTTCTATGTCTTTGGATTCATCACTGCACTGAATCTGGATTGTAAGTGAAAAATATTTTCAAGAGACAATACATTCCTTAGGATGCGATTACTCTTGATATTGTTTGTTTCATTTTGGTAATAATGTATATCCTGCTGGTGTACCTCATCATCTATCACATAATATTGGAATATGTATGCATTGGTGAGGAAGTATATCAACTGATGATCATCATTTAACACTCTCAAGTTTGTGATGTTGTCAGGTACAGAAGGCCTAAAAATAAATTCGACAGTGAAACCATTATTCAAAGGGGTGAATCTAGATGCTACATCAACTAAAGTGTCAAAAACAACATTATAAAAATAAGGGATAGAAGTTATGTTAAAGGAATCAAATAATTTATAAGATTCCATACCTCTTTCCGATAGATCTTAAGGTGAGGAGATAGGTAGTGCATGGATTTTTTTACTTATCTCATAATAATTTATGAATCACCCAAAACCCTTAGGTATCGTACCTTGAGGTCAATTTCCTTTTTCAAACCTTGAACCAAAGTCTTGTATTCAACTGTATTATTGGTGCATTTAAATTCTGTGTTGTAGGATATCATTTTTTTTTTCTTTTTATGGTCTATCAATATGGAGCCTACCCTAGCTCCTTCTTGAAATCCAAAGCCATCAAAAAACAAGGTCCAAATATTAGTCCCTACAATTGAGTTAGTAAAACAAAAATGATCTATTTATACTATTTTACAGTCACTTTCACTAGTCTAGATGTAATCAAGGAGTTGATACTATTCATTTGTTTGAAATGAAGATGGTTGTGCTACATAACAACCATGGTTAGCTTCCAACAAACAATTCCCCAAAGCTGTGTGAGAAAAATTGATCGGTTCTTTCTTACCTTCGAGCTCTGTTACAATGTGTTTCATGTAGGATTGATTCTCTACTTCTATCTAGTTTTTCCATCCTTAGTATGGCAGCCATAGGTGTGATGATTCAATGGAGAAGTATCCTTGTATTTTCGCAGACCAGTCCATGTTCAACAACAAATCATAAGATTCCAAAATATCTACTACGACAATATCAATTACTTGATGAACTATGGGGTCATAAGCTAATATGGTCATGAAATCCTTGAGCTCGCCCATAACCTTAACATCATACATTTCTGGTTGTATAATTCTAGTTGTTCTCTTCTCTGGGACAATGTTAATATTCCAACAAACAAAATCTGGCATAAAAGTTGATGAAGCACTAGAAACCACTAAGTAGTTATACACATTGAAATTATAAATTTCAAATGTTAGAAGAAATGATGGAACTTGTGACCTAGAGTGTGTGCCTATGATGGCTGCATTTATAGGGATTTATTATAATTTTTATCTTCCTTTTTGGGTTCAATAGTTTTGGGGTTGTTTTCCACTATTGCTGCTATTTTCTGTTGAGAGGGTGAAGCTTTAAACGTGTTAAGAATCATCTCTCTTTGCTACGGAAGAGTAAATATGTCAAATAGTGAGATATTAGACTTAGTTTTCCTCAGGTCATTGATGAAATTGTACTCTAAGGAGTGGATTTTAGAACTGTTCAGAGATTTTTTTGGTTGAGAAGCACTAGGGTTAGTACTGGCTTGTGAAGGATTACTTTGTTTCTGTGTAGTCGTGGGGGGGTTTATATTTCTAGGAGCAACGACAATTTTAGTAGGTAGAGAAGTGTTGGACACTTCCCCCTTACTTAGTAAGTTATAATATTTTATTGCAACCTTCGTGGTTTGAGTATCACCTACCAAAATTTCTTCAACCTTTTCATCGTCAAAGTCTAAACACCAATCCCACAAGAACATGGCAGATTCCTTGGTAGTATTCTTTTCCTCACTTCCTAATTTTTTGTTTCTTTGGTTTGATCATCAACAATGTCTTGTTGTTATAATAATTCATTAGTAACCAAGGTCATATAATTAATACATTGAGGGTAAGTCTTCTCAGGATGGTTCATTCGATGATAAGAACAAAAAATTTCGATATTGAACTCATCGAGATTTAAAGTGAGTCCCGGAGTCTCCGATGACTTGGGAGGATTATATATCTTTTTAAAGAAAGGGTGGAAAGATTTATTCTTAGAGGATCCTTCACCAACACTCTTCTTAATATCTACCACTTCATTGGATATTTTCTTGACTAATTTAACCACGCTATCTAAGTCCTTTGGTTCCTTTTCAGGAGGTTTGGTTAGGACTAAAGGATTCTTACTGGTTGATTTTATTTTTTCCGTTGTGGGGCGACTTACTAGAGAGAGAATTTCCTTTTCCACTTCCTTAGCCTCTTCAAAGTTATGCGCTAAAGTTAGCTGGTCATATCTCTTAGAAAACATGCCTATGGAAGGGTGCAAAGCTGAGGTATAATATTCTACCATTAATGCTTCTATAGGGGAAATGTCAACAGGGAGTTTGTTCAAGATAGTAGTAAAACACTGTTTGAAATATTTCACCTTCTCCTTCTTTTCCATCTTAAGAGACACTAGTTCTTTGAATAACATTGAAGATATTTTTCCATCCCCAAAATTACCGATAAAATATTTCTCGAAATGATCCCAACTTCTTATTGATCCGACTAGAAGATTATAATACTAGATGGATGCCTTATTCTCGAAGGTATAAGGGAATATTCTACAAACTACATCTTCGTATCAAACGTCAAGGAGCCAAACTTCTAAATAGGAGTTCTTAATGTTGGCTTCTAGGGAACATGACTTGTTTGGGTCAAACTTATTAAGAAGTCTTTCTAGATGGTTGGGAAAGTTGTGTAATTGTCAGGGAATATTTAGGGCTACCTAAGACATCAATGTAGGTACGTCATTATTATTTCT
>JASDQU010242656.1:32696-49814 GCA_032191745.1 Picea mariana
CTTGATTACCTCCACCTTATCTGGATCCATCCTCAATTTATATGCAGAAATAACAAATCCCAAATAAATGAGCTCCATCTTCATGAATGAGGATTTCTTCATATTTATCAACAGCTTCTCCTGCTGTAGCCTCTTCATCACTATAGGAAAATGTTTCAAATGCTCGACCGCTGTTTTAATGAAAATCAGTATGTCATCCAAATACACAATGACAAATTTTCCTATGAACTCTTTTGGGACTTCATTCATCAACCTCATGAAAGTACTTGGCACATTTGTTAAGCCAAATGACATAACAATCCATTCATACAACCCTTCATTGGTCTTGAATGCTCTTTTCCATTCATCACCTTCTCTCATGCGGATCTGGTGATAACCACTTTTCAAATCAATCTTTGAAAAAAAAATTTCTCCACTTAAGAAATCCATCAGATCGTCCATCCTTGGCAATGGAAATCTGTACCTGATGGTTATTTTGTTGATCGCCCTTGATTCAGTACACATCCTCCAACCTCTGTCTTTCTTCGGACTGAGCACTGTTGGAACAACACACAGACTCAAGCTTTCTCTGACCAAACCTTTGTCCAATAAATCCTGGACTTGTCTTTTGACCTTTTCATTCTCTTTTGGTGTTAATATGTATGCGACTTTGTTTGGAAAACTAGCTCCTGGTATGAGATCAGTATGATGACTCACACTTCTGATCGGTGGCAACGAACAAGGTAATTTGTCCACTACTATGTCAGTGAACTCTTCCAGCAGTTCCTGAATCTCTTCTGGTAAATCATCTACCCTTGTGCTGGTCAAAACAATCTTCAGTTTCCTGACCACAATGAATTGTGGTTCTTCTTTCTTCTTTACCTCTGTAAGAAGTTCCTTCCCACTCATGAGAAGTACAGTGTTTCTTACTTCTGGTTTCACCTCCTTATCTTTGATTGGAAGCAACATGTGAGTTCTCCCATTCTTCTCTAGGGTGTATGTGTTCATTCTCCCGTCATGAATCACATTCCTGTCACATTTCCATGGTCTACCCAGCAATAGCTGACAAACATCCATGGGAATAACATCACACAAGATCGTATCATTATATCCTCCTATCTTGAATTCAACTAAACACTGTTTAGTGACAGTTACTTGATGTCCTTTTTGCAACCATGAGACTCTATATGGGCTCGGATGATCAATCGTCTCCAGCTCCAACTTTTCTACCATCTTGGTTGAAATGAGATTATCTGTGCTACCACTGTCCACAATGACCTTGCATACCCTGTCCTTGGTATTTCAAGCAGTCCAGAAAAGTCTGTTTCTTTGGACTGAACTCTCCACCTCCTTCTCTGGTGTCAAAAGAGATTTTCGCATCATCAATGATCTTTCGCCTTCAGCATCTTCTGCCTCAACATCCTGCCTCTATGCTTCGGCGATGTGAGCTTCTCCTTCTTCTTTCTTTTTATCTGGACACTCATAAGACTTGTGCCCATTCTTTCACATGTGAAGCATGTTATTACTCCACCTCTTCCTCTTCCTCTACCTCTGGTACAAGGAATCATATTATTATCAGCATAATCTCCTCTTTGTTCGGTATGCTTCCCTCTCTGTAAGGTTCCTCCTCTCTCAGTTCGAGTCTGAGGTTTCTTCTAGTCCTCCTTGGGCTTCTAATTTTTATCCCGAGCAACTGATTTGCCTCTGGGCTGAATTCTACCTCGGCCTCTTTGACCCTTCTTTCGGCTCAGCTTCTCTTCAACTTTCAGAGCCAATTGATAAGCATCTTCCACTGTTTAGATGGTTATCATGTTCATCTCATCATGGATATCATATCTTAGGCCATTCATGTATCTGGCTACCTTTTCATCATCGCTTTCCTGATGACCTACCCTGATGTTCAGCCTGTAGAATTCTTCAGTGTATTCTTTTACTATCATCAGCTTCTGTCTCAGGTTCTACATCCTTTGAAACAAAGTGATCTAGTAATCTCTGGGGATGAATTTTTCCTTCATCTTCGTGATCATTCTATCCCATCTTTTGATCTTTTGCATGCCTTTGCAGCGTCTGTCAGCTTGTAGTTCATCCCACCACAATGCTGCATGTTCCTTCAATCTTGTGACAACATGTTTGATTTTCTTGTCCTCCTCGACATATTCATAGTCAAAGTATGTGTCTAGAGCTCTAATGCAGTCTAGAATCTCCTCTGCATCCAAGTTTCCCTCATAAACTAGAATGTCCATTTTTGCTCTTGCACCCATTCTTGCAATAGCTCTGATCAAACGTTTGTTTGCGGGATCTTTGGCTGCAACTTCCTCTTCTTCATGTTCAGCCTCAATTTCACTTTTGGAATCACTAAGATCCCCAGCACTGACTGTACACCTCTGTGTTGTTTCCATGTCTTTGAGTCTAGCTCGTAGATCACGCATCTCTCTCTCCATTTCTGGATTTTGCATTTTCCTACCCCTTCTTCTTGACATTTCCCTCTCCTCTTGTGGATCGGGTTATTGTCTATCTCTTCTCCTTGGCAGCATGGTAAACTATCCTTTTCCCTGCTACAAAAAGTAAAGAATTCTTTCTGTGCTCCGATACCAAAAATTGATGATGCAGCCACCCTCCTCAACCTGCAGGTCGAAAGGTCCACGCCAATAGGATCTTCTCCTACGTTCGGCCCGAAGAGAACTTGGAATTGGCTCCTCTATTTCCCTTTCGGGAAATCTACACCCACAATTACCTTCATGAAATTCCTCCTTTTACTTTGGGAGATCGGACTTCACACCTTCACGAATCCGGTGATCAAGCGTCTTGTCCCCCTATCTCCGAAACCTGAAAATAGTCAACGCTGACCCTTTCTCTCCCGTTTCAGATTTCTCCTTATCACAATTTCGGTGGTCACGATGTCGAGCAACTAGTCTCCTCAAATCTCGAAACCCGATATACAAAAATTCCGATGCGCTCGCAAGGTTGACTTTTCAACGCCCCTTTTCTCTGTCGGGACTTCAGACTTCGCGATATCGTGAATCCTGATGTAATGTGTTTAGAAATCCCCTTCAAAAAACCCCAAAATGTTCAATGTAGTTGATTATACAACCACCGTGTGCCACCTGTCCGACTCACTTGACTTCTATGGCCCACACACATGTTTCTCCACCTTTCGCAGCTTCGCTCTTCGCAATCCAAAGTGTTCAACCTTCGGCCTTCTACCTCGCGATCCCCAAATTGACGAGATATCTGGATCTCTACCACCTGTCCTTATGAGTGGACAGCTCTGATCCGCTTGCCACTTCGCTGCTTTGCAAACCTTGATACCAAATCTCGAACCTTCAACTCACGAAATCTCGATAGATGATTTCGCGAGTGATCCAATGGCCCCTCTAACTAACTTGGATCTATGGTTCTACTCCTCCTGAGCTTAGAACCTTTGGGAATACTCGTCGTATCTCCCCTGCACCTCCGTGAGATCTAATGATTCACAGGACTTCGTGATTTCTCATTAGAGAACTCTGACCGTCCATTCTTCCTCTGAGAATCTGTTCTCCTGCGGTCCGATGTCACTACGCCTTCCTTCTAACTTTCCTGGTACTTTGCCTCTGCCTTCCTTAGACTCCTTTGAAGGTCCAAATCCTTCTAAACTTTTCCATAACTTTGCGTCTTTTAGAAAATCCTTTGCACGCACTCCTTGCGGCCGACTTTTAAACACCTCCAAGTGCTGAATTTTCTTCAACTCTGCGCACACCTGCAGCTCTAAAACTATCTAATCTACATATTCAATTCTATATACCTTCATTTATTATCATAAATTCCTCCTATCTACTAAGGACGAGAGTGGATCGCTCCAGGTCGGTTTACATTTTACAAGCGCACCTTCATTTAATTTTCACATTTACGGTTGGCGCATTAACTTCAAGGGAATTTCAAAAATTGAGCTGGGCTTGTCCAGCTGCCCGATGTCTCTGCACTGGCTCGCTTGAGATGCTCCTGCATCATAAAGAAATGCATATAGATTCTTAAGCAAAACATAAATTAAACAATGGATCATTCACATAGTACACAAAGATTTATACCAGAAACCCTCAACCGGGAAAACCTTTCTTATATTCATTATATCGAATTTCACCATTCACTATACAATATATATACAATGTTTTTAGTTATTCTGTATATACCAAAACCCTAATCCCTTAATCTGTGATTAATTTACAAAATCACTAAAAATAGCTAAATCCACTAAAAATAGCAAAAATCGTCCAAAAAATAATTTCGGGGCACTGCCCTAGGCTACCACCCATTGCCAAACACTATGTGTAACCAGGGGGGTGTACCTTCCCCCCCCTAGGAAAGATCCCAACGCACACGACATAAACATAGCACTAGTACGAGGGATCATCAAACGCAGTTGTCACATCTATCGCGCCCACACAGACACATGCAAATAATATAACACATACCCAACATTCTCCCACTTGTTGTTTTCTTTGCATCCAAGGGTCCAGGGGATTATATAGTCAACAATTCAAGGCAACAATGCCCATTGTTACTTTACACCAAGAGAAATTTTCTGTGCTCATAGACTTTGCCAATGAATATGCAATATTCTTCAAAGTGTCAACCTTTTCCAACAACACCTTATTTTCCTCAACCATGTCTCTCACAAAGTGATACTGAACATCGATATGCTTTGTCTTTGAATGATAAGATGGGTTGTTTTCTAAGAAGATTTCACTCAGACTGTCACAATCTAATCTCACTGCTTGTTGTACCAACCCAATACCTGAACAGAATCTTTGTAACCATACTGCTTCCTTGCTTGCATGAGTGGCTGCCATGTATTTAGCTTCTGTAGTTCAGAGTGCCACTATAGCCTGTCTTTTGCTCATCCAATTGATTTATCCTCCAAATAGGTTAAAAACATACCCACTTGTAGATCTTCTACGATCCAGATCTCCAACCCAGTCTACATCAACAAAGCCATGTATGTCCACCACTCTTTCCAATTCTGGTCTTCCTTGGTAGCACAATCCATAATTGGTATTGCCACGCAAATACCTGAAGATCCTCTTTACTATTGTCCAGTGCTCCTTCCCTGGTTTTGACATATACCTACTCAAAACTTCCATTGCATGTGAAATGTTCGGTCTAGTACAGACCATTGCATACATTAAACTGCCAACTGCACTGGTATATGGAACATGGGACATGCCCTCTTCTTCTTCTTGTGTCTTGGGACACTAATCTGGATATAAATTTACACCTATAGAAATAGGAACCTTGAATGGTTTACTTCCATGCATATTAAACCTCTGCAACATCGTCTCAACATATTTTCTATGATTCAACTAGAGTTTCCTATTTGCATGATCTCTTTTAATCTCCATTCCTAGAATGAAGTTAGCATCATCGAGATCCTTCATGTCAAATTTGGAGGATAGATAAGATTTTACCTCCTTGATAACATCCATGTTATTTCCTACCAACAACATATCATCAACATACAACACTACATAAATGAAGTGATTGCGAACCTGCTTGGAATATACACAGTGATCAGCCCTCCTTCTTACAAATCCCAATCCAAGGATGTATGTGTCAAAATTTTGGTACCACATCCTAGGTGATTGCTTCAGACCATATANAATAGATAAAATAAATCTAATAGAAGTTAACTTAGCAACAGGAGAAAAAATCTCACCAAAGTCAATTCCCTCTACCTGGAAATAACCTTTTGCTACTAACCGAGCTTTGTATTTATCCACTTTACCTTATGCATTAAACTTCTTCTTGAACAACCATTTGCTACCAACCAGTTTTCTTTTAGCTGGAAACTCAACTATATCCCATGCCTAATTATTATCCAAGGCATCCATTTCTTCAACCATGGCCTTCTTCCAGAGTTTACTATCCTTTGAATTCATTGCTTCCTTGACAGTTCTGGGATCATCATCAGTAATAGATAAAGAAAAATTGGAATGAAAATTAGGTGGACTATACCTTTATGGTTGCCTTCTATCTCTCACTTATCTCCTCAATACTGGGGTATGATATTCTTCTTCTTATTCTTCTGCTTCCTCTTCTTCATATGATTCAGATTTTGCATCATCCAACTCAAGCTTTATTTTCTCAGGTTTGTCTTGCGTTGGTAGGAATTCCTGTTTGGACACATCTTTTACCTCTCTAAAAACAACATCTTGACTGTAAACAATTTTCTTGGTTTCTGGGTTCCAAAGATTATAACCTTTCACGCCATCTTTATAACCAATAAAGATACACTTTTTAGCCTTTTTATCCATCTTACTTATATTTTCCTTTGGAACATTTACATAAGCATCACAACCAAACACTCTAAGACGTTGAAGATAGGGTTTCTTTCCATACCATACCTCGTGTGGAGTTTTATCATCCAACGCTGATGAAGGTGATCGATTGACCAGGTAACATGTTGTACCCACTGCCTCTGCCCAGAATTCTTGTCCTAACCCGACACCACTGAGCATGCTCCTTTCTTTTTCCATCAGTGTTCTGTTCATCATTTCTGCAACTCCATTCTATTGAGGAGTGTATGGAGTAGTTTTCTGCCTTGCTATACCACACTTCTTATAGAATTCTTCGAATTCATTTCCACAGAATTCTCCACCATTATTTGTTCTCAATACCTTTATTTTCTTCTCTGTCTGATTTTCTACCAGTGCCTTAAACTCTTTAAATATATCAAATACCTCAGATTTCTTTCTAAGAAAATAAATCCATGTGTTTCTTGAAAAATCATCTATGAATTAAACATAATACACATATTTACCTAGGGATGGAACATGAATAGGTCCAAACACATCACTGTGTATCAAATCTAAGATCCCCTTTGCTCTTGTAGCACCAGATGGGAATCTTACTCAATTCTGTTTACCATATATGCAATATTCACATAAATCAAAATCCAGAGTTCAATTTGACATACCTTCAACCATACCTTTACCGTGTAGTGTTCAAAGGCCCTTTTCTCCAATATGCCCCAGTATTTGATGCCACAACATGGTATTCTTTTCTAGAATAGTATTGGTCGTGTCTGCTTCATTTCTCTACTCAGGGATAATAGAATTGTTACACCCATTATTATAAGTGATTCCCAACAACTTGTACATAGTTCCACACCGAACACCCCTCATCAACACCATTTCTCCTCGTACCATCTTTCAATTGTTCTTTCCAGATGCAGTATCCACTCCTGCACCATCCATATTGCTTACAGATAATAGGCTCCTGCCTAGTTTTGGAATGTGCAGAACCTCAGGAAGTGTTCTAATCCTTCCATCTTTTAACAACAACTTAACCCTTCAATGTCCCAAGATTTTTGCTGTCGAGTCATCTCCTAGGAATACATCACCACCATCATATTTTTCATATTCAGAGAACCACTCCCTGTGAGGAGTCATATGGTATGACGCACCTGAGCCTATCAACCATACATCATGGTCTGCATGTGTACATGTAGATTCTAGGTAAACATCACCTCCTTCTTTAGTGGAGGTTTTCGCCTCTGTTGAAGAGGTACTATCCGATCCCTTTGGTTTTTCATCCTTCTTAGACTTGCAATCTTTCTTATAATGCCCTGTTTTACCACACTTCCAATATTTCCTCAAAGATTTTCTTGGAGACTTAGATCTACCTATATATTTAGATCTCCACCCCGAAGGCTTACTAGGGTTCCTGTCTTGGGTACGCCCTCTTACAAATAAAGCATCTATGTTGTTACCATCCATGCTTTTTCGCCTCATCTCTTCAGATAACAAGGATGAAACTACATCCTTATACTTCAATGTAGACTGAGTGGTACTACCAATTGCTACAACTAGATTATCCCAAGCATCTGGAAAATAACATAACAAATTAATACACTTATCTTCTTCTGCAATCGTAATATTAACATAGACAAGTTGACTTACCCAAGTATTAAAGGCATTTAGATGTTTTGTCACAGAATTTCCATCTTCCATCCTAAGATGATACAACTTCTTTCGAAGAAACAACTTATTTACCAGGGACTTTGATTGATACACATTCCCCTACTTATCCTATAGTTCCTTGACTGTAGATTCTCCCGAGACATTCAACAAAACTGAATCTCGCAGGCAGAGTCGAATAGTACTCCTTGCTCTTCTGTCCAACTTCTCCCAATCTTCCTTTGACATACCAGTAACTGGTGTAATAGTAGTTTGTGTACTAGTAATTTGTGTACCATTAGCCTGTGTGCTAGTAGATGGTGTACTAGTAGGTTGTGTAGCAGGATCCATAGCGATCCATTGTTCTTTGTCTACAAGAAGTTCTTCCATATTCAGCTTCCACAGCTCAAAATTTTTACCATTGAACTTCTCTATCTTGATTCTATAAGATCTTTCCATTCCTCTTTTTGCACTCAAATCACCACTGCAATAGCTCCCACTAAACCCAGGTTTATCATAGACCCAAGATAAACTTGATCTATCAAGACCGAGCCAAACCCTCAACAAAAAAGGTGTCCCTCTGAAGCCAAAAATGAGCTCTGATAGCACATGTAAGTTTTAAACCTATGAAGTAAAGCAATGCATATAGATTCTTAAGAAAAACAAAAATTAATCAATGGCTCATTCACATAGTAGACAAAGATTTATACTGGAAACCCTCAACCGGGAAAACCTTTCCTATATTCATTATATCAAATTTCACCATTCACTATACAATATATATACAATGTTTTTAGGTATTCCGTAGATACCAAAACCCTAATCCCTTAATCCGGGATTAATTTACAAAAACGCTAAAAATAGCAAAATCCGCTAAAAATAGCAAAAACCGCCCCAAAAAAAATTTCGGGGTGCTACCGCCCTTTGCCGAACACTACGCATAACCAAGGGGGGGCATACCTGCCCCCCTTGGCACCCCCCTAGGAAAGTGCCCGATGCACACAGCGCGAGCATAGCACTAGTACGAGGGATTGTCAGATGCAGTTGTCATATCTGAGACACCCACACACACACATGCAAAGAATAGAACACATACCCAATAGAAATCACACAGGAAGGTTCTGAAAGGAAGGTTGAATTCTATTCGGATTTACTAGATATTTCAGACTTAAAAACAAGGTCCCAAGTAGCTCACGGTGTTGCAGATCATCACTCTCGGTTGTATTCCTTCTCTCATTTAATTCCCAAATCTGTGTGTACAACATTTTTGAATCATAATAATGAAGAGAGCAGTTTATCACATGAGATATTTGTTCATCTTAGTTACATATACTTTCATCAACTCAACAAAGAAGACATGGTAACTGATTTGCCTCAAATCAAATTTTCCAATGGGATCTGTCAGGGCTGCATTCTTGGTAAGCATCCCGAGAAAAAAATTGACCAAGGAAAAGAATGGAGGGAATTCTCACCTCTTTAGATGATTCATAGTGATGTCATGGGACCCTTCTCTAATATCTCAATCAGAAAATATCGGTATGTACTCACTTTTATTGACGACTGCTGTCGCTTCACATGGGTGTATTTTTTGACATTGAAATCTCAAGTTTTTCAATATTTTAAAGAATTTAAAGCACTCGTTGAGAATCATTCTGAGGGAAGGATTAATATACTTTGTAGTGATAATGGATGTGAGTATGTTAAAAATTATATGCAACAACATTTTTACGAAGCGGGCATCAAGATCCAACATACAATGCCTTACACACCGCAACATAATGATGTTGTCGAGAGAAAGAACCAGACACTGAGAGAGATGGAAAATTGCATGCTACAATCAAAATCATTGGCTCCAAATATATGGGATGAAGACATAAATTGTGCAACATACATTCAGAACTNCCTCACAAATCACTGAAGGGAATCACTCCTTTCTAAGCTTGGTGCGGTAAGAAACCAAAAGTCTCTCATTTCAGAATTTTTGGTTATCGTGCATGGGCCCATATTCCATCTGATAAACGAAGGGCACTAGAGATTCAGAGTGTTGAATGCATATTTTTTGAATACTCTGAAGGTTTCAATTTTTATAGGCTGCTAAAAAATTATACTGTTTCAATTTTCATTGAGCGAAGTGTGAAGTTCAAAGAGGGTCCACTACATGTAGTTTCAGATCATCTTGCCGAGGATTTTTTGGATGAAACAATTGAAGAGGGTTTTGATGCTCATTCGAGAACTACAGATAATGATGATGAGAAGGTATCTAGACCATATTCATAGTTTTATGAGAAGTTCATGGCTTCTCCTTATAACCTACTAGTCTGGGCCAAAAATACCTTGCATGATATCGGTGAACTAGTCAACAATCCGACGGATCCGAGGAGAACCAAATCACAATTTTTCGAGGCCCCCACTACCTTGGCTGCCATAGATAATTTTCTACCCATATTTTGATATATGTCACTTGTAACATGCCATCATTCATATACAAAGGCCATAGGAAACCCCTTCTGGGAAGTTGCTATGGATGAGGAGTACAGTGCTCTCATGGAGAACCAAACCTAGCATTTGGTTCCACTTCCGAAAGGAAGAAAGCTTGTCTGATGTAGATGGATATTTCAGATGAAGATGGATGAAAATGGTGAGATCAGTAAGTATAAATCTTGTCTTGTTTCTAAAGGTTACTCCCAGGTACATGGCATTGATTATACCGAGACTTTTGCACCAGTTGCAAAAATGGACTCAATGAGGCTAGTTTTGGCCATTGCGGCTTCTTGACACTAGGAAGTCCATCACATGGATGTGAAGAGTGATTTTATTCATAGAGATGTGAAGGAAGAGATATACATGGAGAATCCACAGGGGTATGTTCATGACTCTTCTCTTGTATGCAGGTTAAATAAATCATTATATGGGCTCAAACAGGCTCCTCGAGCTTGGTATCCAAAAATGGATTCTTTTCTGCTTTCTCAGGGATTTCATAGATGTAAATCAGATCCGAATGTTTATATGCTTCACCATGATGGCTCCCTTTTGCTGATTTTTCTATACGTAGATGTCATACTGATCACATGGATTTCTTTATTAGAGATTGCATGGGTTAAGACTGCCTTGCATGATATATTTTCCATGAGTGATATGGGTTTGTTTGCATTATTTTCTTGGTCTTGAGGTATCATAGTCTACTTCAAGAATCGATATGGAATAAACCAAGTATGCACTGGATCTACTTGATAGGTTTCAGATGACAGAGTGTAAGCCAATTAGTTCACCTTTTTTGTTCGGGGTTAGATTGGAGGATGGAGTGACTACTCCTTTGGTAGACAATACTCTCTATCCACAGTTGGTATGGAGCTTATTGTACCTCACACATACCCGTCCTGATATCTCTTATGTAGTGAGTGTTGTTTCTAGATATATGTAGGAGCCCCATGAGATTCATTGGAAAAATTCTAAGAGAATCCTTCGGTATGTAAAAGACACTCCCAATTTTAGTATTTATTATGCAACTAATTGTCCTCTATCTTTGGTCGGGTACACAGATTCAGATTGGGATAGCGATGGAAAACACTGCAAGTCCACCTCAGGGTATGTATTCATCTTTGGTTCTGATCCACTTTGCTGGTCAAGAAAGAAGCAGGAAGCTATTTCTTTATCCACAACAGAAGAAGAGTATAGGGGGGCAGTGAATGCTGCCACATAATGCATTTGGTTGCAGGGTTTACTTTATGAGTTTGGGATTCAATATTAGATACCGACTGTCATATTTTGTGACATCTAGGGTACCATTAAGATATCCACTAATCTAGTTTAGATACAGAGAACCAAGCATATCGAGATACACATGTATTACATCCGAGGGCTGATTCATGATCGAGTGATTTCACTATAGTACTTCCCCACTGAGCAACAGGTTGCAAACATCTTCACCAAATCCTTCACTGAGAAAAAATTCTCTGACTTGCAGGATCTTTTGGTTGTGGTAGAGACAACTGGGTAGACTCTCACAGTTTAGTTAGAATTATTTTTATGTCCTCTTTTTTTTGGGGGAGGGTTCCCATGAGGTTTTCCCTCTTTTCTCATTTTATGAGGGGTTCATTATTGTATTGAGTACCTAAAATGGCATCTTGGTCAAGACTCACATTTTCTTATTATGTCACTACAGTTAGGATTAAGGGGAGGTGTTAGAGAATAATCCCATCTTCCCTTGGTGTATTACTTTTCTTAAGAACCTATACCTTGGTTAATGCATCCCAATGCATTTTTCCTCACTTGATTTGACCTCCTAGAGAGGGTAGGAGACACTTTCCTTGATTTTAGGGAGTTTTCGTTAAATTTAGTGATATGTCCACTATCACATGGAGTTAACCTTGAGTTCTTTAATTAGAAAACCACTTAGTGACTCCTTTCCAACCTCCATGAAAATTTTAAAACCATAAAGGAAGGAGAGCACACTTCCTCCTTAAATCAAGGAAATTGTCCCTTGATTTTAGGGATTTGTCCCCTTTCTTTAGTAAACTTTCTTTATTTAGCTAATCAGCTAGGTATAAGCACAATTTTTGTCCTATCATACTCATGTTAGGTGTGGGTTATCTATTTTAGAGGTTTAGGCATGTGCTTTAGCTATTTTTTCACTCCTTTTGTTATTTTAGTGGCAGTTGCTATTATTAGTGACAAGATCAATTCCTCTCTATATATTGAATTGATCTCATTGTAATTTTTAATATATTGTGAATACATTCATTCTTGTGGAGTAAATTATTCTCTAGATTTATCTTATTTGTTTACTTGTAAATTCATTATATTAGTATGATTTTTCTCATCGAATTCTAGATTTCTCGGGTCTCAGAATTTTACAGTAGCCATATTGCCTTCTTTCCTCAGTATAACATTCCTCCTATTGGAGTACTAGATTTTCTTGCACAAACTAAGAGAGGTTATGGGGGGGTATTGAGGCACCGTACACCATGATATAATTATTGTTCTCCATAAGGTACCAATCCCTGATCCTTTTTATGACAACTATTTCCTTTTCAGTCATACATGGGGCTAGTGTGCAAAATATGAAATCCTACAAGGGAGCTCAAAAGTGCTCATATATCTTCTAGTATTCCATCTTGTACTTATGCTCCCTGAGTACTTTGTATTATATGTGAATGGATTCATCTGATGGTTTCCATTTCCACCCTATCTTTGGGTATTGGTGGGATATGCACATGATTTCCATGAGGTATAAAGACATGTGGAAAATTGGGAAAGTTCCCGACTGAGATTCTACAACTGCATTTATGGATTATGTTAGGTTGGATGATAATATGTTGTCCTAGCTAAATGATAATCGTTCATTTGGAAAATAATAAATTAGAGGCATTTATGAAAGGGGGAACTTGGCGTCATCTTGCTCCCTATATAACCTACATATCATGGCTACCATGTACTGATAAGGCCTCCTTAGCGCTATCATAGGGTATCCTCCCTTGGGTATAAGTTTGAATTTCTTGTTTGGATTGTACCACATGGGGAATAACTCTTTTTCATTGTATTCAAATTCGACGATAAGTTTGTTGTATAGCTTCTTAGTCCCCTTCTCAAGATGATAACAATTTGCTAATTTTTCGGCCCGAACCAATACTATGGGTTCCCTTATAGATTTATAGACATATTTGTTTCCTAGATATACATGCTTGATTATCCAAGCGATGGCATCAACGCATGGGAACACAACAACATGGGATGCTATTTTGAATATTCTATACCTTCTAATGTTCTTGAAAATATTCAATTCATCTTGGTTCTCAAAATTAGTGGAGAAGTTTTTCTTTTTGAACATTTGATACACGTCTCCCCATATGAGTGTATCCCCTTCTTTTTCTAGGAGTCCATAGGTGTCATCATCCATGGAATCAAGAGTGTCAAGCTCATCTTCAATTTGATGGCCACTTATGGAGGCCTCGTTTGTTGGCACTTTGCTAGTCATTTTCTTTCTTGAAGACATGTATGAACCTCTAAGGTGAACATTGGATTAGTGTAAGGTAAAAACCGTAAATGATATTTAAAACTAATCTATATAAGTATCTGTTAGCACTCTGTAATTTCTCAGGTTGAAGAAGAAATGGGAAGAGGTAACTAAAAAACCACTTTGGAGTAAAGGATCTAGCCCTCCAAGACTCAGAGAGGGATATCTCTATATGATTTAGCTTGGTTTGTATTGGATGTTAGGCTAGTTATAAGAGTAAAGGGTTTGGTTTTTTAAATGGTTTGGTTGGAACATAGAAGATATGACATTGGGCAATGGAGTCAGGACATGAACTTCAATGGTTTACAGTTTGACATAGGCTGAAAACCTCCATGAAACATTGAGGCAAAATAGGCACCCTATTTAGCAGGTTAAAATGATGTAGAGGTGGTCTGAAAGAGAGTAAAGCCCATTGTAATAAGAGGCACCTAGCAGAGGTTGAATATATTATGGCAACTTTATAAGAAGAAGGAAAATAAGCAAGTAACCAAGTGTGGCATCTAGCCAAAGATGAATCCTGGAAGGAAAACTATGAACACATAAACAAGAACCACTACATAAGAGGCACCTAACCATGGGTGAATCCCTACATGCAGTTGTAGAAGAATAAACAAAGAAATATGATAGCTGAAACAAAGCATTTAGAAATCGATGAATTATAGAACAAAGTGTTAGGATATTTAGACACTTAGGAGTTAGTTAATATCTACTTGATATAATGTGTTGTTAGGTAAAAGTGTGTTTCTTACTGTGTTTCTTTAGTATGCATTAGTATGCATTTGTAGTTAGGAAATACAATGGTCACGATATGTTCCCGACATAGAGTGATCTTACGGTTCATACTCTCCTCGATATTAACAACCATTGATCCATGGATTAACAACCGATTGGTCCATGGTCTCTATTTAAAGAGCATGGAGGGTCATTTTTTGATGATCGATTGTGAGAAAATCTATTGTAAAATCTCTCTGGAATATTTTTATTTTGCATTAATAAACTGCTCCAAGTGGTTGTGTTGGCTGGGGTCGTGGATGTTTCCTCATAGGGGTTTTACCACATGAAAACATTGGTGTGTTGATCTTTGATATGGTTATATGAGTATTTACTGAAGGTGTTCATCCTCTGTTGGAATACCTGTGTTGTCGAACATGGTATCAGAGCCTGTTTGAAGGCCCGCTCTTGTTGTAGTTCGAGATTATGAAACCGAGTTTCCTCATCTCCATTTTCTATCATTTTCGTACATTTCTAGGTTGAGAGGATTATTCCATTGTGTCTGGAGCACTCATTTCATTCAGGAACACTTTTCGTTTCACTCTAAAAGGTTTTCTTTTTGTCAATATACAACCATTACAGTCAGATCTGGAGGTATAAAGCTTGAATACACATTTTAAATTTTTTTGCAGAGTAGTATTTTGGTTTTGTATTATTTATTTCTGAGTTGCTACTCTTTTAGATCTGCATATGCTATTTTCCCCATGCCCTATGCAATCTCGAAAGATTAGAAACATATAGGAAAAGGTGCATCTTCCGGGTAAGCTAATCGATATCTAACCCTTGTTGTCATCGAGAAGCGATTTTTTTTTCTTGTGTGAAAAGTGTTTTTTTTAGTATGCTCTCCAAGGCCATATTCCACAACAACAACAATAAAAACACCCCCAATCCTCCTTCTGAATGTTACAATATGTTTTGCTAGACCATTTGGTTAAAACTTTCCTTATTAAGTAAGAGGTCTTGAGTTCAAGTCTCTCTTTTGTTACTTTTTTGTAAAATTTCATGCTAAAATTGTAAAGTGTATTTCACTTCAAGTATAAAAGTGAATCACTATAGGTAGCTTTAATATTTTATTTTAGAGTTATTTATTTTGCATGCATATTTTATTTTATAAAGTAACTTCATTTTAAAAGTGATCCCCACTTCTCTTTATAAAAGTGGGTCACTTCATAAAACAACTTACACTATCACGTGGTCAGTTGGTTACCATTTATGCCTTTTTTTAAAAGGGCATAACTCTCACATTGGAAGTCTGTTTTCAGTGTTTTTTTTTTAAAACCACATAAATTTTCGAGACCTTTCCATCCAGATCATCGGTTTCAGTTTTTAAATTCACATTATCTGCATATTTAATATGGCTTCTACAAGTAATGTCTTGCTTACCAGCAAAAACTACTTCCAATGGAAATCTCATATGGAAGATTTATTAAGAAGTAAAAACCTATACCAGATTACCTTGGAAAAAGGAAAAATCACCCACTGATGATGATAAGAAATCCAAATGGGATAATAGGAGTGACGAAGCACGAGGACTAATCAGAATGTCCATATCTCCTGATTTAAGATACCACCTTCAAGAAATTTATGACCCCGAAGAAGCTTGGGAAAAGATTGAATCTGTGTTTGGTAAACTCAATATTATTCGAGCACAACAGTTAGAAAATCAAATACTGACCTTGATTCTAAGTGATTTTTCTTTCCTTGGAGACTATCTATCTAAGTTTAAAACACTCAGAATTTTATGTGAAGAATGTAAGATAAAAATGGAGGAAGAGCATTGCATCTATATTATTCTTTCTAATCTAGGTAGTGCATATTCTGTGTTTGTAACTACCTTTTATGCCATGAGAGAGGCTCTAGGGAAAGCTTATGAAAAACCCACTCTTGAGTCCTTTTGTGCTTCTTTGGTTAGAGAGGAAGATAAGCTTATACAACTTGGAGTGATCAACACTGCAGGTACCTCTAACAAAGCCTTAGTTGCTCAACATAATGATAAACCCAATAATCCCAGGAGGTAACATCCTCACCATAACAAAAAGCAATATAAGGGTCCCAAACCCACTCAGGCAACTTTTGCTTTGAATGGAGACAAAGGAGCAAAATATAAAAATAAGAAGATTGTTAGACATTGCAACTTTTGTGATAAAGATGGTCATGATGAGTCCAAATGTTTCAAGAAGATGGTATCTTTGGAAGCAACGATGAAGAAGCACAACATCAGTATTGATTCTACTACTTCTTCTTCTTCTTCTCATAGACATTCACTTTCTTCTTTTGGTTTCTCCTTCAATACAAATTCTACTTCTACTTTTTATAAGTAGCTTATTGATTTTGGAGCATCTTATCATATGGCTAAGGATAGAGACATATTTTCTACTCTAAATGAATGTAACACCAAGAAAATATTTGTTGGTAATGATAGAT
>JASDQU010242656.1:61030-73545 GCA_032191745.1 Picea mariana
TTTTTTTTTTTAGTTTAATTAATTTAATTAATTATTGTTAATTAGTTTCAAGCCTAGGTTTCAATTAATTAGTACTTAATTTATTATTAACAACCCTTACCTAGTTTTACTAATCTAACTACACTAATCTAATTAAATTAACTTTACTAATCTAATTAATATGAACAATGCCACTAACCATTTATTATTAACCTATTTTTTTTATCCTAAGCTTGTTTATTCATGCAGGGACGAAATTGGCGGAGGGGTGAAGAAATGAAGGGAGAGGGAATGAAGGGTGCATCAAGGTGATGAAGGATCGGGTGAAATAGATGGAGGGAGAAGTGAAATCAATCGAGCTCAGCAAGCCAGATGTCTTTATCACGAGAGCAATGCCAAATAGATAGTTGAAGAATAAAATGGCCTATGATTATAGGGCCCCAACAATATCTTAAACTACCCGAGGATTCGCTTGAGCTAATGTTGGGTGGAAGATCGTCATTCAATGATGAAATTTTAATAGCAGACATGCTGAGTACTTAGGTGAGAATTAGAGAAGAAATTGACTCAAGAGATGTTCAAAAGGTTAAAATCAGAGAAGTTAGTGACAAGTCCTCTAATGAACTGGTATGAAAATTAGAGAAGTTAATAAAAAGTTCTCTGAAGTCCATCAGAAAGGTTAATGTGAAAATTTCCGATAGATTTTAGTACTCTTTGAAAAAAATTATATTAGGCTTGTCAATGAAGGGGTGAAGTCGTGGAGAATCAAAAAATTTGTTCTTAACTCCTTCGATGTATTGGAGTAGTTGATAGGAAATCCTCTGACGAATCAGAGGAGTTGGTGTTAAGTACTCTGAATGGTTATAACACAAATTGGGAAAGTTTATATAAAATTTGTCGATGAATATCAGAATAGTTTGTGGGAAGTCTCCTGATGGAATCAAAATTTTTAACACCGAGGTTGTCAATCAACCAAGGAAATTCTCAAAAACTAGTTAATTCTCGAAAAAGGTCAAGCCCATGAGGGGTTAGGTTTCCTCATATTCAACAATAGATTTAGCGATTATTGGTCGTTTGTGGTCTAATTAGATAGTTCTTGTATATGTGATAGAAAATATAGGTAAAAAATGGTGCCTTCCAAAGAAAATATTTTATGGTTTTTCTTGATCACCCATGTGCAAGACTATATGGAGACCCGGGATAGGGGGAAAACCTTGTGGTTTGTTGATAAATTGGTTTGAATACTGGTAGAACCACATGTATCTCATGACCCAAGAGGAAAAACGAGGTTATGTGATGAGTAGAAGGTTGTCGTCGTAAAGCGTTTGGGGTGTTAGTTTAAAAGAGTAGACAATCAAGTTAAAACACAACCATATCAAACCCTAACCCTAAAAAATGATCCACAAATGGAAGGTGAGGCTGAATTAGTGCTTACCTGATTATTAAATGACACATGGAGGGAATGGGATGGTTGAGTTTGGTACCCGTGTTTTTTGGAAACTTGATGGGAAGAATGCTTTGATATTTTCTTTTGGTCTCTCGACAAACAAGGTGAGGATTTTAGGGTAGTGAGAATTATTTTATAGCACTTGGGCACATTAAATGCATGAAACGATGATTGGAGGAATCAACAAGGTTGATTGAAATGACTTTGATGCATGTTGGAGGAATTCATAGAAATTCCTCCGATTTTCATTGTAGGACTTCATAGGAAGTACTCTCATGTTCATCAGAGGACTAGACACGAAAGGTGTCAATACCCATCATAAGAAAATATAACAACTCCTCTGATGAAATCAGAGACATTGATACTAACACCTTCAATGCATTAGAAGAGTTGAAAGCAAGTCATGTGATAGATGGAATTATTAGAGTGGAAAAAAAATATTTGATTTATTCTTATCATCCTTATTAGGGGAACTCCTCCGATGTACATAAAAGGAGTTGACATCAACTTGATTGAAAATAAAAAAGGCTTAAACTCCAATTTTTTCAAGTGCTCCAATTTGAAGGATACAAACTTGGAGCTCAGAGAAAATGTTTAGAAAGAATTTTTAGAGCAAGGGGAAGAATTCATTAATGAGATACAAGTTAAATATTTTCCAAAGTCGGAAAGTGAAGGGGATCAATTTTCTTGAAGGGATTTTGTGAGTAAATTACAAGAAAATGGAGGGTTGCATAGCTTGGAACAACATAACACTACATTACTTTTGTTCCTTTTTTATTTTTTGATGTGTTACGAATGGAAGAGTGAATACAAAAAAGGAAGTAGAATTGATAAAAATATCCTAAACATAGTATGTTTTATGGAGCAGAAAATTCTTCCCTGTTGTATTCTCTTGTTTTTTCTAGAGTAATGCTAATGTTTTTGTCCCTGATGATGTAATCATGAGGGTTGTAAGGGATAAGATTCTATGAGATATTGATATTTTCAAGATTAGAACTAGAACTAGAGGTAAATTAATTGAACTAGTAGATAATTATATTGATATTATTAAGAAAAAAGAGACAAACATGAAATAACAAAGTTAACAAAAAAATGTTGAAATTATATTAGGTGAAAGTCTAAATTATGAAAAGTGATTGATTTTTTTATTTATTAGTTTTTGAGAAAATAAAACACAATTCACAAGCGATAGATTGCATTGGAAGGATTGTGGATACTTCTGTCATGTCCCCATTTTTGGGTTCCCCTATTTTTTAGTAGAAGGGACTTCTGTGGCTTGTCAGGGGAAAAAATGAGTAAAAGGGGGGGGTCATTTAATGTCACTTAGTTAGGGGATGTTATGTTTTTAAAGTGACATTCGGGAAGTAAAGTGTGACATCCCCAAAAATAAAGTATTTTTGAACTTCAAAATTTGCTAGAAAATTATTTCGTTTTTAGTAAATTCGAATTTGGAAACTTTTTGCCATTTATGGAAATTTCGAATTTCGAATTTAATAAATTGTAATTAATTATTATGATTGTTGGGCATAAACCTGATTTGACCCAACAGTCTATTTGACTATGAAACTTGTATGTAAACAAAATATTGTTTTCATTATTGCAAAAGGACAAATGGAACAACCATGTTAAATTTAGCTGACCATGACTCCATGAGTGGGGAACATGTTGGAACTACCTCTGGGCTGATTGTTACAAGTGTAAAATTAGGGATTTGGCCATTGGCAGGCCCTGAAATTCAGGGATTTAGGAAGCTGCGAAAATTCCCAAGGGAGGGAAGAAAGACCTAGGAAAAATATTTTGGATAAATAGCATATGTGAGGAGGCAGGACGCTGTTGAGTATGCGGGAAAGAAAACTACTATGTACTTGCTATTATGAACAATGAATATTAAGTGTGAGTCAAGGGGAGGACTGTGGAACTAGAGGAACATTGCGGAAGGGGAAATTTCAACTTTTCCCTCATGGATTCATGGTCAGGCTAGGGGGTGAACCAGGCAAGTGATTTGGCTTCCCTGTTCTAAGATTGGGAGGAACGTGGTTGTTCCCTTCGTTTTCCAGCAACCAGGTTCACATATGTACTCTCTAATTCCCTTATCGAATTTGTGCCATTGAAATGATTGTATTTGTTGTTGCTCTAATTGATTATTTGTAGTCACAGGTATTAGTTGGAATTAAAGTGTTGTTGTAGGTTACTTGTGGAAATATTTCTGTTCATCAAAAACTACATCTATAGTATCACAACAAGCTTTTTGTTATAGGAATAACGATGTTTTATTATGATTAATGGACTGATAAAACACTTGAGTAATCTATATGTGGTAGGAACAAAGATTAAGTAGTGAAATACGTAACAAAACCATTGTACATTATATAAATCATGGCAAGGAAAGGGATAGTTTACATAAAGTGCCCAAGAAGAAACAAATGAAAATTCTGGAATTTTTGATCTAACATAAGTTCATATGCGAATAATGTATTCAAGTTCTGTATTATTTTCTAACCTGTACAGACCAAAACCCCAAATCAGAATGAAATTATACTAGTATAGGAATTCATGATAGGTTTATGTGAATACATGGAAGACAGTTATGAGTATATATATATGTTATTGGATGAGCTATTTCTATGGAAAATCCTCACAGGCCCAATAGCCATTTCATCAATTTGAAGGAGGGTATTTAGATTTGCATCCTTATATCTAATTTCACTTTAGCTAGATTTAAATCTATACTAAAATAGGACTACCTATCTATTTCTTATACAACCGTTAACTAATTAAACATTTTGGTCATTGTAATATCTACCAAGACATGTGAATAGATGCATAGATATAAGTTATATAACTTCTTTATACACAGAATAGTGACAGAATCTCACCTACTGAAGTACTGGAAACAATGAGGAATCTCATCGTCGAATTGTAGGTTTTCAAAGCCGACAATGAACAATTGAAGAAAGCTCAACAGGAACAATAGGAAATAAATGAAGTCCTGTTGCGCAGTATAGTGAAGAAGAAAATCCCAAAGGACGATAATAACAACGAAGAAGTTAGCAAGAGGACTTCCAATAAATTTGGACCTGAAACAGGAAAAGGAGACAGTTTGTCTGAAGGTACACCTTCAACTGAGGACAAAACAAAAACAGACAGAAAGAGAAAACAAGTAGACCACCTTGAATGAGAATTCAAGAAAATTAAACCAGCTACCTTTGATGGAGAATCCATAATAGGAGAAGAAGCCTAGACATGGTTATTGGACATCAAAAAATACTTCCAGATATATAACTACTCTAGCAATATGAAGGTCAGAATGGCCATATACAATCTGAAAGTGAAGGCTAGCATTTGGTGGCAGGACCTGAAACTGGCCAAGGGACTAAAGGAGAAACATATGCAATGGTCTGACTTTAAGAAATATTTCAAGAAACAGTACCTATCTAAAAGCTACTATGAAAGGAAAACATTTTTTTTTATGAGTTAAGACTTGGACAAATGACAATGGAACACCTTATAAATAAATTCATGGAATTACTAAGGTTTGTACCTTACATCCAGGAGGATAAGGTGAAAATCCAGTGATTCGTAAGTTGTTTACCACAGTCCTATAGGGACAAAATTGAGTTCGAAAACCCCAAGTCCTTGAGTGAATTATTCCGAAAAGCACGAATGTGCTATGACCAGTACAAACAATCGGCAGAGTTTCCGAAAGCCTGGAAGGAAAATAAACAAGATCGAATGAACCAACAGAAGAAGAGATACAAGACAACTCGTTATCGGAATGCAAGAAAAATCTTTCTGAGAAAACATTTTCACTCCAACCATCTGAATATGCAAGGCAGCGGTAAACTGGTAAATCTGGGAATGAAGAAGTTTGGGAACAGCCCCCGCGAACCATTAAAGTGTTGGGAATGTTGGGAACCTCACCTAAGGAGGAACTATCCACGTTTAATTTCAACAAATAGTACTGGTGTTCATAAGTTGCAGGAAGCCTCGACGATGGGTGATGTGGGAAGAAACCTGCATCGGATAAATGTAGCCATAGATGGTCGACAAGCTCACCACTAGTCCTCTGTGGTATAAATCAAAGGTAAAATCAATAACACTCGAATTTTCATTTTAATTGACCCTGGAGCTACTTTAAGTTATATTACTACTGGTATAGTAGAGTCAAATAAACATAAGAATCTGAAGCGCGCAAAATCATGGCTGGTACAACTAGCTACCAGAACTAAAAGGAAAGTAGTTGACTTTATTTCTGATTTTGAGTTCAGCCTAGATGGTCAAAACATAAGGACAAATCTGAACATCCTACCACTAGGATCTTATGATATGATTGTCATAATGGATTGGTTGGAAAAGCACAAGGCAATACTCGATTGTTATACAAAGACACTTAACTATAAAGATGATTATGACACTACTAGTACAACCCAAGGTATACCAAAACCTGTATAAGTTAGACAAGTTTCTGCGATGCAATTCAAGAAATTTATGAGAAAGGGATGCCAAGTTTATGCCATCCAAGTAACAAACCTGTCAGAAAAGAAAGACAAACCTAACTTGGAAGACTTTGTTGTTTTACACGATTTCAGAGACATATTCATTGATGAAATACCTGAATTACCCCCTAGAAGAGAAACAAACATCTCCATAAACCTGCTATCTAGTTCAACCCCTATCTCGAAATCACCTTACCGAATGAGTATACCAGAATTGATCGAATTGAAAATATAACTGCAGGAGTTATTGGAAAAAGAGTATATCAGACCGAGTGTTTCAACTTGGGGAGCACCCGTCCTCTTTGTGAAGAAGAAAGATGGTACTCTAAGACTATGTATCGATTATAGACAATTGAACAAAGTAACCATTAAAAACAAGTACCCCTTACCTAGGATAAATGATCTGTTTGATCAAGTAGGTGGGGAAAAGATCTTTTCTAAGTTGGATTTACGATCTGGATATCATCAAGTTAGGATAAAAGATGAGGAAATAAGCAAGACAACTTTTCGAAAAAGATATGGACATTACAAATTTGTGGTCATACCTTTCTGACTCACTAATGCACCAACCACATTCATGTGCTTAATTAATAGTATTTTTAGTCAATACTTGGACAAATTCGTGCTAGTTTTTATTGACGATATTTTGGTATATTCAAAAATAGAAGAAGAACACGAAGAACACTTAAGAATCATCCTGCAAAGCTTGAGGAAGCACCAAATATATGCTAAATTCGATAAGTGCAATTTTTATTAGAAGAAGATACAATACCTAGGACATGTAATCTTTGCAGAGGGCATTGCAGTCGACCCTGAGAAAGTAAGAGCCATTATGGAATGGCCGGTACCGAAGGATGTAGCGGACATATGGTCATTCATGGGAATCACTGGATATTATCACAGATTTATAGAGGAGTTTTCGAAAATAGCCTACCCCATCGCATCGTTACAAAAGAAAGGGACCAAGTTTAAATGGTCACAAAAGTGCCTAGATAGTTTTAATAAGTTGAAGGAATTATTAACGACCGCACCCATTTTAAAGGTAGCAGACCCAGATAAAGACTTTACGGTCTGTGTCGACACGAATAAAGAAGGAGTAGGTGGTGTCCTAACTCAAGAAGGACACGTTATTTTCTATGAGTCCCGGAAGTTAAAGGAACATGAGCGAAACTATGTCGCTCATGATTTAGAATTCGCAGCAGTAATACATGCCTTAAAAATGTGGTGACGCTACATAATGGACAAAAAGTTTCTACTATTGACAGATAATAGCAGGGTGAAATACCTATTTAACCAACCAGATCTTAATGCAAGGCAAGCAAGGTGGCTAGCCTTTTTGAGCGAATTAGACTTTGAGGTAAAACATATCAAAGGTAAGGAATATAAGGTAGCAGATGCCTTAAGCAGAAGAGTCCACAGGATATTTGAGATAAATGTCAGCAAGAAAGAAAGCAATTTGGAACAGAGAATAAGGATGATAGGTATTAATTATGAAAATTACACTAAGTTAGTGGCAGAATTACAAGACACTACAACAAACTCAGACAAACTAGACCTGAGTATCGATAAAAATGGGTTACTACGATTTAAAAACATAATTTACATACCCAATTTAACAGCGTTAAAGATAATAGTTCTTGATGAAGTGCATAAGAAACCATATTTTGGCCATCTAGGATACCAGAAAACAATAACATCACTTAGAAAACTATTTTACTAGCCTAATATGAAGGGCGAAACAGTAGAATAGTTGGCTAGGTGCCAAGATTGTCAACAGGTTAAGGTCGAACACCAACATCCAACCGACCTATTGCAGCCATTACCATTAACTTGGTAGAGTTCGCATATAACAATGGGTACCAAAATTCGGCTAAATTAAGCCCCTTCAAGGTACTATACGACAGTAAGTGCACGACACCAATTAATTGGGACGATCCAGCTAACCGTCTCATGTTTGGACTAGAAATTCTCCAAGAAATGAAAACCATGGTAAGAAGGGTGCAACAAAACTTAAAAGAGGCACAGGACAGACATAAAATTTATGCAGACCAGAAAAGAAGACACTTAGAATTTCAAGTGGGAGATCATGTTTACTTAAAGGTCAAAGAACAAAAGAGTTCACTAAAACTCGGGAACTGTGCCAAGTTGGCACCCAGGTTTTGTGGGCTCTTCGAGATATTAGTTTGAATTGGACTCGTAGCTTAACAACTTGCACTCCCAGCTAATTTAAGAATTCATAATGTATTTCATGTTTCCTTGTTGAAAAAGTATGTCCATGACCCTACTCCTATGATCGATTGGAACTAGGTGCAGGTGGAACCAGAAGGCGAGTTCAAGGTGGAACTCCTGTGCATTCTGGATCAAAGAGAAATAACACTTCGAAACAGATTCGTCACTCAGGTAAAAGTGCAATGGAAGCACTTTAGTCCTGAGGAGGCCACTTGGGAGTTGGTGGGAGATTTGAGGAAATCTTAGCCAATCTTGTTCCAAAAAAGGAACGAACACTCATGATAGTGTTTTATTGAAGGGGGAAAGGATGTGACATCCCCAAAAATGAAGCATTTTTGAAATTCAAAATTTGTTAGAAAATTATTCCGTTTGTAGTAAATTCGAATTTGGAAAATTTTTGCCATTTATGGAAATTCCAAATTTCAAATTTAATAAATTGTAATTAATTATTATGACTGCTGGGCAGAAACCTGATTTGACCCAACAATCTATTTGACTATGACACTTTTATGTAAACAAAATATTGTTTTAATTATTGTAGGAGGACAAATGGAACAACCATGTTAAATTTAACTGACCACGACTCCATGAGTGGGGAACATATTGGAACTACCTCTGGGTTGGTTGTTACAAGTGGAAAATAAGGGATTTGGCCATTGGCAGCCCCTAAAAATCAAGGATTTAGGAAGCTGCGAAAATTCCCAAGGGAGGGAAGAAATACCTAGGCAAAATATTTTGGATAAATAACATATGTGAGGAGGCAGGACGTTGCCGAGTATGTGGGAAAGAAAACTACTGTGTACTTGTTGTTATGAACACTGAATATTGAGTGTGAGGCAAGGGGAGGACTACGGAACTAGAGGAACATTGCGTAAGGGGATATTTCAAGTTCTCCCTCGTGGATTCTTGGTCAGGATAGGGGGTGAACCGAGCAAGTGATTTGGCTGCCTTGTTCTAAGATTGGGAGGAACGTGGTTGTTCCCTTTGTTTTCTAGAAACCAGGTTCACATATGTACTCTCTAACTCCTTTACCGAATTTGTGCCATTGAAATGATTGTATTTGTTGATGTTCTAATTGATTATTTGTAGTCACAGGTATTAGTTGGAATTAAAGTGTTGTTGTAGGTTACTTGTGGAAATATTTATGTTCATCAAAAACTACATCTATAGAATCACAACAAGCTTTCTGTTATAGGAATAACGCTATTTTATTATGATTAATGGACTGATAAAACACTTGAGTAATATATATGTGGTAGGAGCAAAGAGTAAGTAGTGAACTATGTAGAAAAACCATTGTATATTATATAAATCATGTCAAGGACAGGGTTAGTTTACATAAAGTGCCCAAGAAGAAACAAATACAAATTATGGAAGTATCGATCTAACATAAGTTCATATGCGAATAATGTATTCAAGTTCTGTATTATTTTCTAACCTATACAGACCAAAACCCCAAATTAGAATGAAATTCTACTAGTATAGGAATTCACAATAGGTTTATGTGACTATATGGAAGACAGTTATATATATATATATTGGATGAGTTATTTCTATGGAAAATCCTTGCAGTCCCAAGAGTCGTTTCATCAATTTGAAGGAGGATATATATATATATATATATATATTTATATTGGATGAGTTATTTCTATGGAAAATCCTTGCAGGCCCAAGAGTCGTTTCATCAATTTGAAGGAGGGTATTTAGATTTGCATCCTTATATCTAATTTCACTTCCGCCAGATTTAAATCTATACTCAAATAGGACTGCCTATCTGTTTCTTATACAACTGTTAACTAATTAAACATTTTGGTCATTGTAATCTCTACCAAGACATGCAAATACATGTATAGATATAAGTTATATAACTTCTTTATACATAGAATCAAGTCTCCGAAAGAGATACTGAATAAAGAATTTGGAAACCTCTCATTTATTCATATTACAGTCCAAGATTTAATTGCCTACAGTGTGAATGAAATTAAAAAGTACACACGGTCATATCCCTACATACTGTAAGTAAAGACGTATACAATAGATATATTGAGTAAAACTGGACCTGCAATCATATCTGTACTAAGATGAAAACGAAATAAGGAAGAAAATACCCTTTCATACCCTACAGTGACAAAAATACGAAGTTTTGAGACTGAGTATGTTGGAAAATGTTTAACAGGTAGCGTAAGCTTGTCATTGATGGCAAGTACAATAGTAATGATGGCTTGAGTACAACAACGATGATCAAAAAGAAAATAGAAGATAAGTCTAGGAAGATCGAATGATCGAAGGCAATGCAACATTGATCAGGCATGATGAAGTCCCGTAAAGTTTGTGAAGTATTTCTGATCGTTGGATCCCATCTAAAATTCCCGATAGAACGATGATTGTCATATCTCAACGTAGACAAGAGGAGTGTGCAGATATGGAGGATAGATCTTGGGCGTTAGAGCCGAGCGTAGGATCCAACCACCATTGGATTGAGGAGAACCTGCACGATCTTTAAAGTGCAAGGAGAAAAGGGCTCACAAAATCCCGAAAGAAGGAGGACCGTACATATTCAGGCAGGACACGTGGAGATAGATCGTCAGTTTGCTGACTGGAGAGTCAAAGGAACTATGTTCCCTAACCTCTCGAAATCGTGATATCTGAAATCACAATCTAATCTCGGCCGCCAAATTAAGGATGAATCTGGACTGTTGATTCCAGTCCATGTCAGAGTTTCGGGGATCGAGAGTTGGAGATGTCAAGTAATATCATCCACAGAAATCTCGATTTCGCGATATGCGAAATCACGACTTAATCATAGCCGTTGAATCAAGATCAGATCTAGACCATTGATCCAACTCCATATCGGAGTTTCACGAATTGCGACATGAAGAGGGAAAATAAACAATGCAACAAGAATTGTGAAATCGTGATTTAATTGCAGCCATTGAATCAAGGTCTGATCTGGACCGTTGATTCCAGTCCATTTTGAAGTTTTGGAAATCGAGAGATGGAGAAGTCAGAGGCTCTCAACCTTAGGAGTCTCGAAGTGCCGAAATGTGAAATCCCAAAACAAGACACGTTAGCAAAACCTAAGAACACGTGGCACAAACCAGGCAATGACAAGTGTCAAGCTAATTCAACACTTCAGGCACATGTAAGTCACAAATCAGAGTGACACGTGGCAGTATTCAACACGCGTCAATCCACGTGTGACGTCAACACGTTTACTCCACTTCGAAGTTTCAGAAATCGGGAGATGGAGATGACAAGAACTCCTACCATAAGAGTCACAAAATCGTGAAAGCGACTTATGCATAAGGTTGTGGTCACATACCTTGGTCACGAGAAGGGAAGGAGTCAGTCTAGATAAGCTCCACTTCGGAGTTTCAGAGATCGTGACTTGGAGAGTCAAGATGCCTCATCTCCAGATCCATGAAACACGAATTCGTGAAAAGCACTTTTTTCATAGGCGCTTGGTTATGACCATAGTCATATTGGGGAAGGAGCTAGTGCATAAAAGTTCTGTATCAGAACTTCTGAGATTGTGAAATGAAGTGTCGAGACACTCAACACAGAATTTCCGAATGCTGAAATGAATGCAAGATCCCATGGAATCAATCCAATAGTGCAGGTGAATTTGAACAAGATCGGAGGGCTACTGTTACACGACACAATGAAACTACTAGAAACCATTGATGGTTTCTACCAGAGGATGCGAAGAGACTTCGGTGTGATTTCTAGAAGAGCTGAAGAGTCACATGGAATCTTCTAGTGGAATGAAGACGATTCATGGAGGAATTTGACAGCTAGATAAGGGTTTGAGCTCGTAACTAAAACATAAAGGATGAACTCGAATGTGACAGAGAAGACGAAGAGTCTCAACTACCAGAGAGAAAAAGGAATCTCGTCTTAACACCTAGTGATGATAGACACAGGGGTTGAACAGCCAGAGAAGTTGAAGAGTCACGATGATGATCACGTAGAGCACTTGAGATGTGGAGGATATTGGCGTGGTATGAGCATGCAGAGGAATGGCGAATATTTCATGCACAAGATGCACAGAAGCTATATATACACGGTACATAGAAGAGTTGCGGGGGTGGTTGGAGTTTGCTATGGTTGTTGTTGTCCTAGGAAAAATTCAAGTGTGAGCAAGGAGGCAGAGCACAGGAGTAGAGATGCACGCTAGAGGAAGGTTGCATCAAAGGGACATGGCACATAGAGAATAAAAAGAAGAAGAACAGACAGCACAAGTGAAGTGTGCAGAAAGGCAATGAGGCAAATAGAGCAACGGAATGCAGCAGAACAATGATGAGTCTAGTAAGCCATTGTTGAACATCATATCACTGCAATAAGTTTCAGTAGCAAAGACTTAT